>CM053026.1:536983733-537010477 GCA_028564925.1 Lithobates sylvaticus
ATTACACTTTTTGCAGGGACAGTTCTAAGCACAGGAAACATGCCGCCCTTCACAGGCATACTATAGACACCCCCCAGATGTGATACTGCAATGCTGTACTAACAGCACGCACACACTAATCCCCAGAATCATAGCACATAATGTCAGCTCAGCAGTCAGCAGCACATAACACTGACACGCTGACACTGACAACACAATATGCGAGGCCGCCTGCGTGGCGGCCTTTTATACTGTGGGGCGTGTACTAAACCCCCTAAGCTATAATTGGCCACAGGCATCCTGCCTGTGGCCAATTATTGCTATCCTCGCCGCTGGCTCTTTGATTGGCCAAGCATGCGGGTCACAGTGCATGCTTGGCCAATCATCAGCCAGCAAGGCACTGCAACTGGCGCAGTGCATTGTGGGCCGCTCGCATCACAGGAATTTGATGCGAGTGGCCCAAATAGTTCTGGGCTCGCCGAGCGGGCGAACGCCCGATGTTCGATTCGAGCATGGATTTGAATTGAACACCGGGCCCATCCCTACTTACAGGTTCATGTACTTGTCTTTGATAGGTACATGAATTGTGGCCAAGCACTGACATTTTTGGTGCTGTGACCTGACGGAATTCTAAAGGGTGTCTACAGCGCTCTTTGAAATATCCCAATGTTTTCTGTTACAAATCCTTACGCAGGTAAAAAAAAGCCTGTGTATAAGTATTTCAGTTGAGTATTTCGATGTTTGCTTGAATTTTATTTTCAAAGATACTCCATTTAGACAAAGTTTGTATGGGTTATATAGTTGTATGCTGCTTTTGCTTAAACGAATGTTACTGAAGTCCAAGAGAAGTCCTCAATATTTGATATAAGGCAATGCATTTTGTGTTTTTACATGCTGGGGACATCTATTCTATGTGAATTTTTTAAGCATGTGTTTGTTGAATTTAGGCTCTCAGCATCCTCAGCTGTGGCATTTTATTGTTTATGCAAAGTGAATGAGAACCTATTACTATTATTTGTAATTTGCAAGTCTTCACATGGATGTAAATAAACTCTAGAATAAGGCTATAAATTAATCTCAGTTACTGTGCAGTTGTGACCAGCATCCAAAACTGAAAATATCTTGTTCTACCAAAAAGCTATGAGTATAAGGAAGATAAGGGGTCCTCCAGGAATTCCATGTTTTATGAATACATCTGGTCTAATTTAAAACATCAGGTACAAAAGAACATAGCATTCTGCTTGGATGCTTTGCTAACAGACTACACGTTAGGGAAATGCACTTAATGGCTTTTATTGGCATTTATTTTGTTTGGGATTCTTCGAGGCAGATTACACTTCAGTTACAAATGAACTTTCAGAATGTATCTAGTTCATCCAGTTTCTATAATTTTATAGCTATTCTGTATACAAGGACTTAAGAGGTATTACATTTTGTGTTTGGTAGATTGACGTCACCAAACCATAGTGACAACCACTTCGTTTTTATAGATTGCTATGTCCTAAATTCAAAGGTTTTTTTTTTTTTTGCATTTTAATCTCTTTTAGGCTTGTATGGGTTCTTGTGATTACATTCTTGCTTATCTATTTACTTTTTAATCAGTAAAAGGGAAAAATATTATTACTCTGCTAAACCCATGGCTAACGTAATTGATCTATACAAATTTCAGCTGTATGTGCAATACATTTAAGTCCTTACGGCTGCCTTCTAAATCCTGGAAAATCTCCCACAACAAAAGAATCTTAAGGCAACCAATTAATTCAAGAACAATACCTAAACATATCTTCTGTGGGTCTCCTAATCTCATGTAATGATTCAGAACCTGCCAAGTTGTATATGCTTCATTACTACGATTGTTATAACCATTAGGAGAACAATTATAAAGGAATGTTTTCTGACAGTAACTTAAAGCTGAACTTCTGGCAAGCAGCTTAATATATTGTTGAAATAGATATATAAAACAGTTTTACCTGCCAGAAGATTTTAGTTGCTGTGCATTTAGACCTGAGATGTTCACAGGCCAAACATGCATGCTGGTGATCTGACTTTGTTCCAGTGCAGTTAAGCAGTACCGCTTGGTCACATCCCAGCATGTACCTAGACAGTGAAGGGGCAGCAGAAAGTGAAGGATATCTATACCTTATTCTCTTCTCCTCCCAGCATGTTTCTTGTCAGTTTATGTTCATGTAGCAGAGCCTAGTTGGTCGCTAGTGCTGGCATTTCCTCTCCCAGTCTGAATTCTGTGCAGGGAATTACAAAAAAAAACTGATACCAGGTCAAAATCAGATACATATACTATCTGCTTTTAAAAATACAGTTAATTATTTCTAAAGCAACTCTTTAGAAAAAAAAAAGATAAAAAGAAGAGGTATATTATTTTCCTGACCTGTTGAAGAAAATTCAACATTTAACAGATTTATGAAAGAGCTTTGGATGCAAGGTTCCTAATGCATGTTATGATATCACCTGACAGATAATACTGCACTGCAGGACATGAAAAAATATATTTATTATTACTGCATTCTACTGTGCTATTTATTTATTTTTTTAAAATCTGTCTTGAGTTTAGCTTTAAACATTGTTAGTATGTTGCCAAACGATGTTCTAAAAAAATATCACACTTAATGAATATTCTTTGAATAAAAGGATGGTGATTAAGACTAAATTATGCTGAATTAAGACTCGGTGAACTGATGGCTTAAAGTAATTGTAAAGTCTTGTTTTTTTTTGTTAAAAATAAGGAACATGTTATACTTACCTGGATTTGCACAAAACAGCCCAGATCCTCCCCTTCACGGGTCCCTCTTTGGTGCCCCTGGCCCCTCCCTCATGTTAGGTGCCCCCACAGCTAGCAGCTTGCTATGGGTGCACCCGAGCCAAGCCACAGCTCCCTGTGTCCATTCAGACACGGAGCCAAGGCCCTGCCCCTCCCTCTTTTCTCCTCATTGGCTGACTGACTTTTATTGACAGCAAAAAGAGCTAATGGTGCCGCGCTGCTGTCTCAGCCAATGAGGAGGGGAGTCCGGGGTAGCCGAGACACTCTTGCACCACCGCTGGATCTAGATGGGGCTCAGGTAAGTGTTAGGGGGCTGAGGGGGGCTGCTGCACACAGAAGGTTTTTTATCTTAATGCTTAGAATGCATTAAGATTAAAAAAAAATGTCTGCCTTTACAACCACTTGAAATGCAATAAAACTCTGTCATCTTAGAAGTCCTTGAAGAATAACTCCACTTTTGTTGAGAAAAAAAACAAAATCCCCTCTGAGTGATCAGTACATTGCGTGAACTTTAACAAACATTGTTGCAGATTCCTACTTGTTTCTAATCTGAAGGAATAGCTATTTCTAAGATCATATCTTTTGCAGTGTGATTCTAAATGAGATTGACTAATTCATTTTAACCACTTAAGCCCCAAAGCATTTGGCTGGCAAAAGACCAGAGCACTTTTTGCGATTCGGCACTGCGTCGCTTTAACTGACAATTGTGCGGTCGTTCAACGTGGCTCCAAACAAAATTTCCGTACTTTTTTCCCCACAAATAGAGATTTCTTTTGGGGGTATTTTATCACCTCTGCGGTTGTTATCTTTTGTGCTATAAACAAAAAAATAGCGACAATTTTGAAAAAAAGCGCATTATTCTTTACTTTTTGCTATAAAAAAATATCCCCAAAAAATATATAAAACTATATTTTTTTCTTTAGTTTAGGCCGATACGTATTCTTCTACATATTGTTGGTAAAAAAAATTGCAATAAGCATTTATTGATTGGTTTGCGCAAAAGTTATAGCGTCTACAAAATAGGGGATACTTTTATGGCATTTTTATTAATAATTTTTTTTTTACTAGTAATGGCGGTGACCAGTGATTTTTATCGTGACTGCGACATTATGGCGGACAGATGGGACACTTTTGGCGCTATTTTGGGACCATTCACATTTATACAGCAATCAGTGCGATTAAAAGTGCATTGATTACTGTGTAAACGTGACTGGCAGTGAAGGGGTTAACCACCAGGTGGCACTGTAGGGGTTAAGTGTGTCCTATGGAGTGATTCTAACTGGGGGGGGGGCTATGTGTGGCACGACACTGATCACTGCTCCCGATAACAGGGAGCTTTGATCAGTGTCACTAGGCAAAATGGGGAAAGGCTTGTTTACATCAGCATTTCCCCGTTCTTCCTCTCCGTGAGACGATTGTGGGTATCCCCGTGGACATCGAGTCCACGGGACCCGCAATCACACTCATGGAGCTCGCGGCAACATACAGGTACGTTAATATGCCTGTACGTGCCCTTCTGCTGACGTATATTTGTGTGAGCCGGTCGGCAAGCGGTTAAGCAGCTGACAAAATTTCAGGGTTTCTATGATAAAAGTTGCAGTGTTCATATCCCTTTGGAAGTTTTACCCATTAGGGAGTATCTCACCTAAAATTTTTTTTTTTTTTTTAAACCTTAGTTTTAAACGATAATTTTCACAGAGCATTAATACGGAAGGGTAAGAAGGATATGAAATCAATGACATTTCTTATTGTTCATTATAACGTATGGTAGAGACTTACATAGAGGGTTACATTGATATAACAGTTGTTGTGCTGAAACTTGAATACTAAGTGTGATGTTGGTACTACACGACTGGTGTTGGCACCGTCTCCACACCCGGACACCCCAACTCGGGAACTAGCTGTGCCATGGGGTGGGAGGCAGCTTGGACAACGATCGTCTGTTAGTAATTGTGTCTTGTATATAACGGAAGACACTATCTGATCGTACATCACAGAACTAAAAACGTGGATACCAGATACCCGATATTGTCGATGTCGACCTGATGGTTTGTGCAAGTGGTTCCATTACCATGGCAAAGATCAAGGGGGAAAGTGGGCATCCTTGTCTTGTGCCATTAGTGATTTTAAAGGGGTCTGATGTAATGCCAGATGTCCAAACTTGAGCGCTTGAGGAAGAGTATAGATTTAGGATGGCTGATAAAATTGTCCCAGACAAACCAAATTTGCCTAGAACCTTTACCATGTATGTCCAGTGAACCCTGTCAAACGCCTTCTATCCATCAAGTGATAAGAAGAGAGAAGGCGTTTGGTTGTGCTCCACCTATTGTATTAGATCAATGAGGCATCTGGTACCGTCTGATGCTTGCCTGCCTGGTACAAATCCCACCTGGTCTGGGTGGATTCTTTGAGGGATAATCAGAGAAAGGCATTGAGCTAAGAGTTTCGCATATAGTTTGGTGTCTGTATTTAGGAGTGAAATTGGGCGGTAATGAGCCGGAATGTCGGGGGCTTTGCCCGGTTTAGGTAAGGTAACTATCAAGGCTTCCAAGGATTCTTTGGGAATTTTACCTGAGGTAGTGATTGAAAGTGTTACATAGATGTGGGGTGATCAGGTCAGAAAATAGTTTGTAGTATTCGTTTGGAAACCCATCTGGGCCAGGGGCCTTGTGAAGGGGTAATTATTTTATGGCTTTAAGTATTTCTGTGGAGGAGAAGGGTGTAGAGAGGGATTCTAGTCGGGTGGAAAAGATTGTGTGTGTAAGTAGAAGAGGGAATAAAGGAGGAAGGGGGGGGAGAAAAGCTAAAAAAGGGGGGTGAGCTGGGGGGGGGGGGGTGGATATGAGAAGGGGAGAGTTGAGGGATAAGGGGGTAGAGAAAGGGAGTAGGGTTTAAGGGTCGCCCTCCGACCCAAGCCCACACCCGAGACAAACATCGGAACCCTCCCTGCAGGAGGGTCTAGGTATCCGCAGCGACTGACTGAAAGTATGAGCTATAGTCAATAGTAGACTTAAAATGTATCCAACATGCCCAGGTAGTTTCAAATTTGTGTATGCGCTCTTGGGAAATGTAAATCAATTCTTCCATCACTTCAATTTTGGAGATTCTAACCAACCACTCCCGAATGGATGGTATCTTTTTGTTTTGCCAGTGAACTGGGATACAGAGCCTAGCTGCATTGACCATGTGCATGGCTAGTGATTTGTGATAGTCCTTTTTGGGTATGGACGTGTGGTGTAGGCAATATTGTGCAGGGCTATAGTCTAGTGTATAAGAGGTGATGTGGGTCGTTAGAGCATGTACGTCTCTCCAGAAATATTGGAGGGGCGCACACTGCCACCAGATGTGGAGCATAGAGCCCTCCACTTCCCCACTTCTCCAGCAAGTGTTCGGTATTGAAGGGGAAAATTTGTGCAGACGTGTAGGTGTTCTATACCACTTGGTAGCAATTTTGTAGGAGTTTTTCTGGATTGCAATGTTAAGTGATCCTTTTTGTGCGCGTTCTTAAATGTCTTCCCATTGGTCATCAGTAAGGGTTAATTGTAAATTTTTCCCAAGATAGATGCAATGCATCCACCTTGAGAGGGGGGAAATCCTCCTGGAGTATGGCATAGATATGGGATATCAAATGTCTTTGAGGGGTTGTACGTAAGCACAAGGATTCAAAGGTTGTAAGTTTTCTGCTCCATGTGATAAATGGGGTTTGTATCATGAGAAAATATCTCAGTTGTCGGTATGACCAAAAAGGAAATGATTGGGTATTGGACGAAGTCACCTAGTCCTCAAAGGAGCGTATGTGACCCCCATGAAAGAATTGTTGCGCCAGTACTTGCTTGTTGGGCCATTCCTGCCGTAAAAACATGTTGGCATCCCCAGGGGGAAGTCGGGATTTCCCCACAGAGAAGTCAGCCGGCCTGGGAATGAAGAGATCTTGAAAGAGTTCATAGCTTTTTTGATGGCTATTAGTGAGGGGAAGATGAGGGGATGTGTTTTTAAGGACTTAGGCCAAAGTGGTGGTGGCAACAAGGAAAATACATGTGTTGGGGTGCGAGTGCAGGAATTCTCTAGGGCTACCCAAGGATTCCCTTTCTTGTGAACTTTCCAATCCACAATTCTCGTCAGATGATAGGCAAGATAGTATTTATAAATATCAGGTAGTCAATATTGGAGTTTTAAGCGTTTAATATAGTTGTCAAATTTTTGATAAAGGTGCTCAATGAGATGGTTTCTGAGGTTTTTTAGATCAAAGGACATGTTGATGGACGGTGATTGTTAATGTATTCTAGGTCTCGTATTTGTTTTAATAGGTTTTCTGTATTGGCTGCGTGTTTTTTCTTTTCCTGCACGCCTAGCTTTATGAACATGCCCCGTAAGAAAGCTTTATGCGCATGCCAAATAATAGTTGTATTCAAAATAGTAAATTTAAATACTGAATCTGGCATAATTAATGTTAATGCTGATTTGTACACTTTCCATTATTATATCTTTTCTGTTTATGCCTTAAGACTTCTGCTCTTTATCTGTTGTCAAGGGCATAGATAGGATTGTGAAATACATGTGGCATAGGACATGGCTTGTATTCTCTTTTGATACTGCCCAATTACAGAATTGACTTACATGTTAAGACCTGCAACCAACTACATGAGTTGCATATAGTATACTAGACCCATTTTTCACCAACTTCTCCCACGCCCAAATCCAGTCTCATTTTTTTCCTTTTTCCTCTATTTTTTCTTTTATATATTGTTCACTATTGGCTACTATGTTTTAGAAACCTCCCTTCCTCCCAGAATTAGTCCCATGCATCACCCAAATCTTGTGAAAACCATGGTCATGTAACACAGATATGCAGACATGCTTTAAAGTTTACCAACCTTCTTATGTTTGAAAACGAGAGAACGGGAGTTTTAGGGACTTTAAGGAAGCCTAGACCTGGTAAGGTCAGTATATCCATCCCTATGGGACTTTACATGAAATCATGACCCGGTAAGGTCAAGTATTTCCATCCCTTAATAAGTCGAAAAGAGGGGAACAGGGGATTTGGGACTTTATATGAAGCACAGAAAAGAAAATAGATAGTAAGGCTGAACAAGGGAATTTTATTTATATAAGAAAATTGGTAAACATACATATACTGTTATTGTCAAGGTGGTTGGTAGGCACAGTAACAATATCCATAATAATAATACAGTTGTCTCAAAAAATGACGACTGATATCACATAGTAAAACATTAAACAAGATAAAACAACAGTAGACGATTATCATAAAATTCCATAGTTCCAGCCATAATCAGAGTAGGTAAATGGGTAATTGTAAAATAATATTTGCCGGACCTAAGGCCTCGCTTAACCTGTGAGGGTAGTGATGGTATCGTAGCTTGGAGATCTCAATATGTCTAGAGAAAAAAACACGGCATTAAACAGCTCTACGCGTTTCGTGGCTAGCATGCCACTCATCAGGAGAATGCACGTGGTAAGCTAGAAAAAATGATTATAAAAAAATGATCAGTAATTACATTGTATACAAGGGTGGGGTAAAACCCAAAGTAACACAGAGGTATCTACTTACTAATTGTAAAAAGTCGGTCAAGGTGTGATAGCAGAACGCCGGAGGCATCGGGAACACCCCCAAACCGGGGGCCCTGGCGGACCGCCCAGCAGAGGCGCAAAGGCAAGCACACACCCAGAATTTTTGTTGGAAGCCAAACAGTGGGGACACTGTGGAGAGTGATCAAATCTTGCTTTTTTTGACTGCTGGTGATTGCTGGATTGCATTTTTAGGGTCTTTCTGGGCCTTTTCCTTGTATCTTCTTAATACCTTTTCTGACACTTTTTAAACAGTTTTTGCCAGTGGGGACACTGTGTGGAGAGTGATCAAATCTTTGCTTTTTTGACTGCTGGTGATTGCTGGATTGCATTTTTAGGGTCTTTCTGGGCCTTTTCCTTGTATCTTCTTAATACCTTTTCTGACACTTTTTAAACAGTTTTTTTTCCCTTTCCTTCCTTCATCTTACTAATTAAGGGGAGTGCCTAATTGATCACAGGTGCTTGAGGCCTATATAAGTTTGTGTAGAGCTCATTGTGAGCCTGCTCATCTTTGAGACTGGTTGAACTCTGTCCAAGTGGAACTATTCTAAGTGGTGAGTTAAAACCAGAGTTAGTGGAACTATTCTAAGTGGTGAGTTAAAAAACCAGAGTTGAAAACAGGGGTTAAGACAGGAGTCTTCAAACCTGTGACATCTTAAACTTCCTACAAGCAATTATATTGTAACTGGGAAATGAGTGCTAGCAGGGTTGGAGGTTTTGCTCAGTGCACAGTGTGCCACATGTATACAAAATTGGTGCAACTGCTCCAGGATGGATACCGCTGTGACAGATGTGAGCGGGTTGCCCTTCTGGAAGCTCGCATTAGAGATCTGGAGGAGCAAGTTGCAACACTGGGCGGAAAGGACAACCTTGAAAGGGGTCCTCTGCTCGCTGAGCAGGTGGTCAGTAGGGGTGATGTGGAGGGTGGAGGGGCAAGTCAGGATTATCAGATAGGAAGATGGGTTAATGTAGTTAGAGGGAGTGGAAGGGGCTTGCGGAAAAGGAAGGCCAGTCCTGTATTTGTGCATCAAAACAAATTTGCCAAGTTGGGTGAAGATGTGGAGGTGGCAAACACAGAGGTGGCAGCCCTAGATGTCACTGCTACCCCTAACAGCCGGGAGAGCAGACCATCTAGTAGAGGTGGTGAGGGGAGTGCAGGTAGGCCTAGACAGTTGGTGGTAATAGGGGATTCTATAATCAGAAGGACTGATAGAATAATTTTTCGCCAGGATTGCCTCAACCAAATGTTTTGCTGTCTCCCTGGTGCTAGGGTTCGGCATGTGGTGGACCGGGTGGATAAATTACTGGGAGGGGCTGGGCAGGACCCAGCTGTCTTCGTCCACGTTGGAACCAATGACAGTATACATGGAAGGTGGAGGCTCCTTAAGAATCAATTTAAAGAACTAGGCTGCAAGTTGAAGGGAAGGACCTCCAAGGTGATATTCTCTGAAATATTGCCTGTGCCATGCGCAACACAGGAAAGGCAGGGGGCGATTAGAGAGCTTAATGCATGGCTAAAGACCTGGTGTAGAGAGGAGGGATTTGGGTTTCTAGAGCACTCGGCTGACTTTTCATTGGGGTGCAACCTATATGCTAATGACGGTTTGCACTTGAATGGAAGGGGGTCTGCTGTGCTGGGGAAGAGGTTTATGGGAAGGCTGGAGGAGTATTTAAACTAGGATTGAGGGGGGAGGGTGAACTAGAATTACATCGGGCAGACAGGTTAGCTAGGGGTCTGACATTAATGGAGGGTGGAATGGGAATAGATGGGGGGAGGGTTATGGCAGGTGACAGGAAACTTCCCATGTTGCAAACTGCCATTGGAAACTATAGTGCCATCTGTACTACTAAAAATGATATGAAAAACACCAGAGCAAAATGTAGTAATGCATTAAAGTGTTTGTTCACCAATGCCAGAAGTCTGCCAAGCAAAATAGGTGAGTTGGAAGCTCTGGTGCATGAGGAGAGCTATGATGTAATTGGTATTGCTGAAACTTGGCTTCAATCTTCACATGACTGGGCTATTAATATTCCTGGCTATGCACTCTTTCGGAGAGACAGAGTAAATAGGAAAGGTGGAGGGGTCTGTCTCTATGTGAGAAGTGATCTCAAAGCAAGCGTGAAAGAGGACCTGGTTGATGGAGAGTGTGATGAGTCTGAAGCATTATGGGTGGAACTGCATATAGATGTGCGTAGTTCTAAATTAATTATTGGGGTTTGTTATAGACCACCCAATGTTCACAGGGAGGTGGAGACTCAGCTCCTTGCACAGATGGAAAGGGCTGCAAGGGCTGGGACGGTGATAATAATGGGGGATTTTAACTACCCAGAAATTGACTGGAGTAATGGCACTGCCGGGACAGTTAAAGGGCAAAAATTTATAAACCTATTACAGGACAATTTTATGGTCCAGTTTATTGAGGCCCCAACTAGGAATGATGCTCTGCTGGATCTGGTAATCTCAAACCATGCAGAGCTTATTACTAATGTTCAGATAAAGGAACACCTGGGTAACAGTGATCATAACATGATTTCATTTGATGTAACTGTAAGCAAGAAATACATACAGGAAAGATAAAAACGCTCAACTTCAAGAGAGCAAATTTTCCAAGGATGAGGGCTGCTCTCCAGGATTTGGACTGGGAGGGAATATTGGCATCAATGAGCACAGAACAGAAATGGGAATTCTTCAAAAAGACTGTTTGGGACCTCACTGCAAAGTATATTCCCATGGGCAATAAGTTTAAAAGGCTTAAAATAAAACCTATGTGGCTCACGGTCAAAGTTAAAAAAGCTATGAACAATAAGAAAAGAGCTTTTAAAAAAAAAAATATAAAAGTGAAGGAACACTAGTGTTGTTTAAATGTTACAAAGAATTTAACAAAATATGTAAAAAGGAAATCAAGGATGCAAAAATTCAAAACGAACGACAGATTGCAAAAGATAGTAGGACAAACCCCAAAAAATTCTTCAAATATATTAATAGTAAAAAGGTCAGGTCTGAGCATGTAGGCCCTTTACAAAATAATCTAGAGTGGGTGACAGGGGACAAAGAGAAGGCTAATTTATTAAATACTTTCTTCAGCTCTGTGTATACAAAGGAGCATGGGGGAGCTCATGTCCATAATGGGGGTGGTATTTACACAGCCCCGAATGATCCACAATGGCTCAAAAGTGATATGGTCCAGAAATATTTAGACAGAATAAAGGTGGATAAAGCACCTGGACCAGATGGCATCCACCCACGGATCCTAAAAGAATTGAGCTCTGCAATTTCAAAGCCATTGTATTTAATTTTTAGGGACTCATTAATGACGGGAATAGTACCACTGGATTGGCGCAGGGCGAACGTGGTGCCTATATTTAAAAAGGGAACAAAGTCTTTACCAAGTAACTATAGACCTGTTAGTTTAACTTCTATAGTTGGGAAGATACTGGAGAGATTAATAAAAGACCACATAGACGAGTTCTTGCTGGAAAAAAAAACATTTTAAGCAACAGACAGCATGGGTTCATGAAAGACAGAAGTTGTCAGACAAACCTGATTTCTTTTTATGAAGAGGTAAGTAAAACCTTGGACAGAGGCGTGGCTGTGGACGTGGTATACTTGGATTTTGCAAAAGCGTTCGATACAGTTCCCCACACACGGCTCATGTGTAAGGTAAGGTCTACAGGCTTGGAAATATCGGTTTGTAAATGAATAGAAAACTGGCTAAAAGACAGAATTCAGAGAGCCGTGGTTAATGATTCTTACTCTGAATGGTCTAAGGTTATCAGTGGTGTACCCCAAGGTTCAGTGCTGGGACCCTTACTTTTTAATATCTTTATAAATGATATTGGGTCTGGGATCAAAAGTAACATTTCTGTCTTTGCAGATGACACCAAGCTATGCAGTGGAATAACGTCCTTACAGGAGGTCTCCAATTTACAAGCTGACATCAATGCTCTGTCTAATTGGGCGACTATGTGGCAGATGAGGTTTAATGTTGATAAATGTAAAGTTATGCACTTGGGGGCTAAGAATATGCATGCATCATACATGCTAGGGGGGGAGTACAACTGGGGGAATCCGTAGTGGAGAAGGATCTGGGGGTTTTGGTAGATCATAAGCTCAATAATAGCATGCAATGTCAAGCTGCGGTTTCCAAAGCAAGCAAAGTCCTTTCTTGTATTAAGAGAGGTATGGACTCCAGAGAGAGAGATATCATTTTGCCCCTGTTCAAATCATTAGTAAGACCTCATCTGGAATATGCAGTTCAGTTTTGGGCACCAGTTCTCAAAAAGGATATCGGGGAACTGGAGAAAGTGCAGAGAAGGGCAACCAAACTGATAAGAGGCATGGAGGAGCTCAGCTATGAGGAAAGATTAGAGGAACTGAATTTATTCACTCTTGAGAAGAGGAGAATAAGGGGGGATATGATCAACATGTACAAATATATAAGGGGTCCATATAGTGAACTTGGTGTTGAGTTATTCACTTTACGGTCAACACAGAGGACAAGGGGGCACTCCTTACGTCTAGAGGAAAAGAGATTTCATCTCCAAATACGGAAAGGTTTCTTCACAGTAAGAGCTGTGAAAATATGGAATAGACTCCCTCCAGAGGTGGTTCTGGCTAACTCAGTAGATTGCTTTAAGAAAGGCCTGGATACTTTCCTAAATGTACATAATATAACTGGGTACTGACATTTATAGGTAAAGTTGATCCAGGGAAAATCCGATTGCCTCTAGGGGGATCAGGAAGGGATTTTTTTCCCCCTGCTGTAGCAGATTGGAGCATGCTCTTTTGGGTTTTTTTTTTTTTTGCCTTCCTCTGGATCAACTGTGGGTATAGAATGGGGTTTATTGGATTGTACGATATATTTTATTTTTTTTATTATTTCTTTTTTTTTATGGTTGAACTGGATGGACTTGTGTCTTTTTTCGGCCTAGCTAACTATGTAACTATGTACTAGTTCCAACCAGGACTGCTATGTGTTCTTACAATTGCAGCCTACTGGGATATGTAACAGTGTATTTCCAGGAGGCTTTAGAGCAGCAATACCTTATTATCACCTACTGTAGGTGAGAATGGCGGTGGGGGTGGGGTCAGTAAAAAAGAAAAAAAAAAAACAAAGCACGAAAAATTATTTTATATATAGTGGAGGAGGAAAGGGGCATGCAGGGACTATAAGCCATGCAGAGAAGTGAAAGTCTGTTTTAAGGGTGAACTTTGAGAACTAATTTTTTTTTTAAATGGTACTATTATCTTAAATACTATACTACTTTAGACTTATATCCCCCTCCCAGCTATAAAATCTGATATGGTCTTCATATGCATGTGTGCTAGTAGGAAACTTCAGAAAAGCATGCATTACCTCAAGAGGATTGAAGGCTTTTTCCCTTCCAAGTCTTCTCAAAGTACTAAAGGCTGTGTAATTTGTCAAAACCTGGTAATTGCCCCTCAAAAAAAAAATATGTGCTAAACATGTTACGGGGGGGGGGGCTAAACTTCCCCTTTCGGGTAAAGTTCCACTTTCAACAGGCTTCCTTAAGGCTACTTTCACACTGGAGCGGTGGGGGCGCTGGCGGTAAAGCGGCGCTATATATTTATGAAAGGGGCCTTACTAACCCATATGATCCAAACTCCTTTTTCAATACATTCTCACTCCTATGTCTTTTGACCACAATATCCGAAATGTAAACTTCAGTCAAACTGATCCCCCATAAGTGAACTATTTTATAGTCAAGTCTTTTAACCTGACCTATAATTCATTCTCATGGTGGATAAGATAGGGATTAATACATTTCTGCAGCTTACTAAGTAAATGTTGTCTAACCTCCGAGCATTTACACTACCCTGTAGACCAGTGGTTCTTAACCTCAGTCCTCATTACCCCCCACCAGGCCATGTTTGCAGGCTTTCCTTTTCCCTTGCACAGGTGCTTTAAATCTAAGTCAATGGCTTGGTATTTTGGACCGCTATTTTATCTAAGGGAAATTCCCAAAACATGGCCTGATGGGGGGTAATGAGGACTGAGGTTAAGAACCACTGCTGTAGACCTTTTTATTTATTTAAACTTTCCATATCCTTATGTCCCCAGTCATTATGTGTTTTGAAAATATTTTTTACCAGACTTAAATAATATATAAACCCAACATTTCATATTCCTGATATGTGCCTGCTGTTCTATGTACAGTACTTGTATGAAGTATCCTGTTCTCTTTTTATTGCTTCCTGTGTGTGAAATACCTGATGTTCCAGCCAGTACCTTTGGTTTCTTATTAAAAATTTACCACACTAGGCATGAGAGCACAATGTGGTCAATTCTCAAGCTGTGCTGGGACTTCAATGTGTTCTTCTCAAATGATCAGACTTCTGCTGATATCCCCCTCTTTACCTCGCACAGCCATTCACTGTGTCTACTCCCTGAGCTCTCTATGCACTTGAAAACAGAGATTATGTGATCACTTATTAAAAGTCATAAAAGTTAGACCTTTAACTAGTCCCTTCCTGATGTCATTAACACTGTGTGTACTTCCCATGCTAGAGGTTAAATATGGTATACAATATTGTTACCTTATATTGTTTTCTTTTCTTACTTGAAAACTTAATGTATAACTAAAGGGAAATGTTTTTTCTAGTTTTGGATAGAGTGGAGAAGGATTAGAAAAAATCATGACAATGTAATAGAAAAAAGCATGACAGGTCCTCTTAAATATGAGATCTGGGGTCAAAAAGTCCTCAGATCTCATATTTGGACTTCAATGAAAAAAATAAAAAAAATAAAATAAAAATGTCATTTAAAAAAATGACATTTGAAAATTCCTCTTTAAGAGGTATGGGCGGAAGTGACGTTTTTGACGTCGCTTCCGCCCTCCTATGGTATAGAGATGAGTGGCGACCATCTTAGCGTCACTCATCTCTAGACACATCAGGGGAACGGACCCGATCGCCTCCGCCGCTGCCGACGGTTCCGGTAAGCGGCGGGAGAGCGGCGGAAGGGGGGGGCACCTCTCCCGCCGCCAATAACGGTGATCTCGCGGCGAATCCGCCGCGATGACCACCATTATCGGACAGCCGACCGGCGCCTGAAGAGATGGATACCTTGGTTGTGGCAGCAGCTGCTGCCGTTACCGAGATATCCCTCTTCAAAAAATGGACGTACATCGTCGTGCGCCGGTCGGAAGTGGTTAATAAAAACAATTGAAGAAAAAAGGGAATAAAGGTATTTGTAAGTTTTTTTTTTTTGTATGTATACATAAATATTTTGCCTTCCATTTCTATTTTAAACTTAATGGGTTGTTCTACAAGGTGAGGGTTTACATATTCTTTAATGGAGCTATCATACCTAATCTTTACTCAGGCTTTAATCAGCTGATACCATGCTTACGTTTAGGCCAGCCATACACAGTTTGAACCTCGGGCAGTTCAGCAGGAACCAGCTGAGATTCGAACTGTTAATGGACAGGCTGAACGCCGGGAGAAGAAAATTGCCTGACAGGAGGGATTCCCGCATGAACACTGTCTTTCCTGCAACCCACAACAGTAAAATCAGTCTGTATGTACAGTAAAGCATGCTTCTTATACTCACTGTGCAACCTACGGGGTTAATCCTGCGTCTTCTCTGATCCCCCCTTCTTTTACAGTCCCCGATCCATCTACTGATAGTACAGAGATTTTGAGGCACTCTGCATATGCTCAGTTTGGTGTGTTTTTTTGGGGGGGGAGGGTGCATGTGATCAGCATAGTGCCAATTAGCACTGTCCACACTAGAGGGCCAGAGGATCAGGGGTCACGCAGCCTCATAGGACAGTCAGAGGAGAATGAAAACTTCTCTTAAAAACTTTAACCAGTGCTCTGCCAGACACTGATATAAGTCATAAGACTGCTATAAACTGCTGATGAGAATTAGTTTTAGTTTATATTTTCTAAAATATTTGCATTTTTATGCTCTGTGTACTGTGGGATATAGTGAATGCAGGGTTTTGGGTTTAGTAGCACTTGGAGTCTTGCTAGCTAACTGACCTGGGTATTTATTTGTTCATTCTCAACTAGCACCATTCTTGCACCACTCTCAGCAATGTGAGACATAGTGTAATCCTGATAGAGCCACCACACAGCATTGAACATGCAGTGCCTTGAAAAAGTATTCATACCCCTTGACATTTTCCACATTTTGTCATGTTACAACCAAAAACATGAATGTATTTTATTGGGATTTTATGTGATAGACCAACACAAAGTGGCACATAATTGTGAAGTGGAAGGAAAAGGATAAAAGGTTTTCCAAATTGTTTACAAATAAATATCTGAAAAGTGTGGCGTGCCTTTGTATTCAGCCCCCTTTACTCTGATACCCCTAACTAAAATCTAGTGGAAACAATTGCCTTCAGAAGTCACCTAATTAATAAATAGAGTCCACCTGTGTGCAATTTAATCTCAGTATAAATACAGCTGTTCAGCTGAAAGAGAACATGTTCTAAATTTTTTTGACGGAACCAATGCCTATCGGGAAAACCGCTCGTCTATGCTGTTCCGACGTACCAAAAACAACGCATTCTCTGAAGCAAGTATTGGCTACTGTCTATTGCACTTCCTTTTTCTAGTCCCCTCATACATGTTGTACGTCACCACGATCTAGACGGTCGGACTTTGGTGTGACCGTGTTTAGGCAAGACCGAGCGGAATTCCGTCGGAGAAACCTTCAGAGTTTATTCCGACGGCAAAACCGCTCCTGTGTACGCAGGATTAGTCTGCAAAAGACTTGAGACTGGGGCAGAGGTTCACCCTCCAACAGGAAAACAACCCTAAACATTCAGCCAGAGCTACAATGAAATAGTTTTGGTCAAAGCATATTCATGTGTTAGAAAGGCCTAGTCAAAATCCAATTGAGAATCAATGGCAAGACTTGAAAATTGCTGTTCACAGACGCCCTCCATCCAATCTGACAGAGCTTGAGCTATTTTGCAAAGAAGAATGGGTAAAAATGTCACTCTCTCGATGTGCAAAGCTGGTAGAGACATACCCAAAAAGACTTGCAGCTGTAATAGCAGCGAAAGGTGTGCAAAGTACAAAATACAAAATGTTGAAAACCATTTATCATTTTCCTTCCACTTCACAATTATGTGCCACTTTTTATTGGTCTATCACATAAAATCCCGAAAAAATACATCTATGTTTTTGGTTGTAACATGACAAAATGTTTAAGACGATAAGGAAGAGAAGGAACAGTGCTTCTAATGCCCCGTACACACGGTCGGAAAATCCGACCACAAAATCCATCGGATTTTTTCCGACGGATTTTGTCCGACACTGGTGTTGCATACACACGGTCGGACAAAGTTGTTGGAAAATCCGATCATCCTGAACGTGGTGACGTTCGTTGCGTAAGACAGGACTACGTAGAGGCTAGTAGCCAATAGCTTTGGTCTTGTAATGTGATCTGAGCATGCGTGGCACTTTGTCCGTCGGAATTCGCTACACACGATCGGAAAAAGTCCGATAGGACTTTGTTGTCGGAAAATTTAAGAGCAGGAGATAAAACTTTGTCCGTCTGAAAATCCAACGGAAAAAGCCTACACACGGTCTGAATTTCCGACAACATTGTCAGATAGGACATTTTTCATCGGAAAATCCGACCGTGTGTATGGGGCATAAGTGTAATAGTTTAAATCACTTTAACGGTAAAAGGTTATACACTCACAGGGATAGTTGATATCACACTTGTAAAAACATGTATGTCCCTCTTGCTGTTCCCGGGTAGTCGTGCTGGGTGTCTCTCTGTCTTTTGATGGCCTGATGAAGGAGCACACATGCTCAGACCATGTGCCGCCTCCCCCTGCATCCCCAAAGCAAGTCACACCCTTATCTGCAGCATTCTCAGCCTCCACGAGCACTATTGGTAGTATGGGAATCCATCTGCACAGTCAACAGTCTGCTGTTGATACTGAGACAGAGAGACACCCAATGCGGGACTACCCGGGAACTGCAAGAGGGACGTGCATGTTTTTACAAGCGCAATCTCATCTATCCCTGTGAGTGCATAACTTTTTACCATTAAAGTGTTTTACTCTATTACACTTAGAAGCACTGTTCCTTCTCTTCTTGCCTACAGAGTACTGTCTAGCTCAGGGGTCTTCAAACTATGGCCCTCCAGTTGTTCAGGAACTACAATTTCCATCATACCTAGTTATGTCTGTGAATGTCAGAGTTTTACAAGGCCTCATCTGATGTGTAGTTCCGCAACAAGGAGGGACGTAGTTTGAGGATCCCTGGTCTAGCTTGTCAAGAACCAGCTGCTTCTGAGTGATCTGAGCCAGTGACGCTAAATTACCCTGTCAGTTATTTTACACACCTGATGGACTTTTCCATGTGTACTCAGGAATGCCCTATGTGACTGTTGGGACTCTCTCTCTTGTGTGGCAAATTTGTATCCTTATGGTTTAAGACAGGGGTCTCTTAACTTTCTAAATAAAGGGTCAGTTTACTGCCCTTCAGACTTTAGGGGTGTGCCCAGTGGTAGTAAACAATGCCTGATCTTTGGGATACGGTGGATAAATAGTTGGTGTCAGTTGGAGGAATAGTGCTCCATTTTTGTTGTCAGTGGAAGGAATTATGCTTCATCATTGGTATTAGTGCAGGGTGGGAAATAATGCCCTATTGTTGGTGTCCGTGGCAGGAATAATGCCTCAAGGGTCAGATAAGGAAGCAAAGTGCTGCATCTGGCCCCAGGGTTGCAGTTTGGAGTCCACTGGTTTAAGAGAATATTCACAAGTGCCTTCAGCCTCCAAACCTGAAGGCACTTGTGAATTCAGCTCAAACCTTGGTTCTATCACCCATATAAAGTGGCAAAACCCAGCTATCCCAACTGGAGCAAATTACTAGACTGTTATATTTTCTTTTATATTGAGAAACATCATGTTTTGCAGTACCAACCATCCATCAATTTTGTGAGGTTGAAAAAAGACACAAGTGCATCAAGTCCAACCTATGTGTGTGATTATATGTCAGTATTTCATTGTATATCCCTGTATGTTGCAGTTGTTCAAGTGCTTATCTAATAGTTTTTTGAAACTATTGTGACAGTAGGAGATGCTGTCACTGCAAAATTGGTAGTTTGGGGGACACAGGGTATGCACATTTGCTTGGTGCAAGACTGCAGAGCATAGATGTGGACTGGAGAAAACTGCTTTTGCAGCTTTCTCTAGGTTTTGGTATTCCGGAATGGGGCTCTGTAGTTTGGAGAGTCCATAGTGTCTTGGATGGGATGGGATATCCAACCCTATGTCCAGATTTTGTAGATGACCAGCAGGGTCTGTGCTCAGGTAAGCACAGCCCTTATAATGAGGGTATGGGAATACCTCAAGGCTCCCAGTTGGAGACTGCTCTACCCCAAGAGAGACAGGAGGTCTCCAGGATTCAGGGGGTTTCAGGGGGGCTGCAGGTGGCAGCCAGAACATGTGTTACTGCAAGAAGCAGTAAACGGCCTGAGGACTAAGGCACTGACGTAAAGCCGTATACATTGAAGAATCCTGTGGTCTGTGTGACCAGGATAAAGAGCAGAGTTGCTGCTAAAGAGAGCCAGGTGGGCTAGTATTTTCCGTTGTGTGTATTTGCTGGAGAAGATTCCCTGCATGGGAAACCTTTATGTTACTTACTTACTTATGTTTTTTTTTGCCTTGGGCTACCATGCCCTAAAATATAGTTCCTGGATGGCTTGAATCACTGACAAATGCATCTACCATGAGAGCTAATGGTCCCCTATGTTACACTATCGATGCCCCCCGCTGAAAACCACCGTCTGTGGATGGGAATTCCACATCCTTGCCGCTCTTACAGTAAAGCCTCTACACAGTTTAAGGTTTAAACCTCTTTTCTTCTAATTTTAGAAGTGGCCACACGTCTTATTAAACTTCCTTCTGCGAAAAAGTTTTATCCCTACTGTGTGGTCACCATAACCAGTATTGTATTTGTAAATTGAAATCATATCCCCTCTCAAGCGTCTCTTCTCCAGAGAGAATACGTTCAGTGCTCGCAACCTATCTTCATAACTAATATCCTCCAGACCCTTTATTAGCTTTGTTGCCCTTCTTTGTACTCGCTCCATTACCAGTTCATCCTTCCTGAGGACTGATGCACAGAACTGGACAGCATACTCCAGGTGAGGCCGGACCAAAGTCTTGTAGAGTGGGAAAATTATCGCTTTATCTCTGGAGTTAATCCCCTTTTTAATGCATGCCAATATTCTGTTTTGCTTTGTTAGTAGCAGCTTGGCATTGCATGCCATTGCTGAGCCTATCATCTACTAGGACCCCCAGGTCCTTTTCCATCTTAGATTCCCCTAGAGGTCCACCCCCTAGTGAGTAGATGTTACTCATATTTTTGCCACCCAAATGCATTATTTTAAATTTTTCTACATTAAATCTCATTTGCCGTGTAGTTGCCTACCCCATTAATTAGATCTTCTTGCAAGGTTTCCACATCCTGTGGAGAAGTTATTGCCCTGCTTAGCTTAGTGCCGTCCGCAAATACAGAGATATAACTGTTTACCCCATTCTCCAGGTCAAATATGAATAATTTAAACAAGATTGGTTTCAGCATAGAACCCTGGGGGACCCCACTTCCCACCCAAGATTCAATTTGTATAAGCAACATTAAAGAATTTACTGGTACTTTACATGAATAAACATCAGCAGGATACATTGTTTTGTTGGAATTCATATTAAAATCACAAATTTAGAATTCACTGGGAATTCCTCTCACCACATATATTTGTAAATTGAAGCAGAGCTCCATCTAAAAGGGGAAGCTCCGCTTGTTTGCCCCCCCCCCTCTTCGCTGTGACATTTGGCACCTTTCAGGGGGCAGGGGGGTGTGGGTTTCTGGTTTTTACTTTGCCACGCGGCAAACTTGGAAGGTTGTCCCCCCACCTCCTCCCCCCGCCGCCGTGTCATTTACAAAGCACAGTGCATGCACAGTAGGGAACTGGCTGTGAAGCCACAAGCCACAAGGCTTCCTTGCTGGTTTCCCATACAAGAAATGGTGGTCACCTCCCAGCTCAAGAAACACAATGAAAGTTTAATTTTTGCAATACAAATTTTTTTATATCATCACTTGTTTAATGTATTAGTCACACTCTTTATGTTACTGTTACAATTTACAGCATATACTGTATGCAAAGGTGGCTCCATCACTCAATGCATTTCAAGAGGTGGTACAAAGGTAAAACGCTATAGAAGAAAAATTGATTACAGCATCCGGACATGACAACATGAGGCTGTGTAATATTGTTGTACTTAAAAACATCAAATGGTGGTTTAAATGTTTATGGCTTTGTGTAGGTTTCCACAAGTGGTGGCACGTGAGGAGGGGAGGCCACAAAAGGTAATAGGCAGTGATGTAAGTAACTGAGTTAAAATAAACTGAGTTACGTAACGCAGTTACTTTAGAGGGTAACTAGTAATCTAACTGATTACTTTTCCCCTCATGGTAACTCAGTTCCCATTACTTTGGCTTAGTTACCCCAATTACATCTACCGCCACTAGATGGCAGTAGTGTAATTCCGGTGTCCTGCCGAAAAAGTTCCCCCGCCGGATAAGGACCCCCTGTACTGCGCAGGCACAGCGCTTGCGCAGTTAGAAGGACTACAGAGCTTCCGAAAATTGCCGAACCTAAACAGCTCTGAGTGAACTCTACACCGCGCAGGCGCAGTTAACATGTAATTGTACGAGGCGATGCTGCACTCTCCCGATGCTCGTGTTACTCTGCAAGGGGCGTCTATAGTGTAACTAAGTGGCGGGTCTAGTATTACTGTAACCAAGGGGCGCATTTATTATTATTGTTATATATCGAGCTCTGCCCATTAATTTAACATTCGCCCTCTCCTGTAGCCATCCGCCCCTTACACGATATAATAATAATAGACCCGCCCCTTGCTTACACGCTATAACACATCTGCCCCTTGGTTAGAGTAATAATAGAGCAGCCCCTTGGTTACACGATATATAACAATAATAATAAATGCGCCCCTTGGTTACAGTAATACTAGACCCGCCCCTTAGTTATACGTATAGAATATTTAAAAAAAAAAGTCAGTTACTTTGCTGAGTAACTAATTACTTTTCCAATGTAGTAACTGAGTTACTAACGCAATTACTTTTTGTAATTTGTAACTTAACTAATTACTTTTTTAAAGTAAGATGACCAACACTGGTAATAGGAGAGAACACACCCACTAAGTTTTTGTCTAAAAAAAGTTCTGCAATATACTATATATTTCTGTTTAATAAGATATTCTTGTAAAACTCTAAAGTTGACCAAGAATATATGGGTAGTTGTATACAGCCATTTACCTTCAGTGACATTCATTGGTAGAACCAGCAGCCATTACAGATGGGAGGGATCCAGGGCAGGAAAACTCAGCTCCACTTGGAGCTGAACAGATTAAAGATCCAGACAGAGTTCAGTTTTATGGAAGCAAGTGGCCAAAATAGATGGTCTGCCTGCCAAGGGGGAGCTATTGAGAGGAGACTGTGGAGGAGAATTGGAGGACTTCAATAGAAAGAGACACAGGACCCTGATGAGAGTATATATATGCCCATATTCTTTGTAGCTCTGGTGAGTGCACCCCCAAAGGGGAACCTTGTATCACGTGGTGGAGTACACTGGTGGATGGACTTATCATCTTTGTCCGCGACACATCTAATACTGAGCTTGCAATATCACCTTGTATATATAATTTTTACCTCATTATGGAGAAAGCGGGACTTTAATTAATTTATTATTCACTAATTTATTAATCACCGTGTAATTGATGGACTCTCTGCTAAGCACCGATCATTGATTTATTTATTTATTTATTTATATTTTTTACTCATTGATCTTTTTTTACCCCCTACTTATTTATTTATTTATTGCTTATAGATCACTTACCATTATTTATCTCTATATTTATTTATTGATACATATTTCCAGATCTAGTCATTGATCTGCTTTATTTATGTATTAGTCTAGTGTGATTCTTTCACACCTGATCAGTTTTTTTCTGATACCTAAGCGCTGCTACAATATTGATACAGGTGGGATGCATGTAATTGTTTTCATTCAATTATTTATTCCGTGACACTTGTTACTTATTGTACACCTATCTCCTGTATCATGTCTGCAGTCTCTGATCATCTCCTGTATCATGTCTGCAGTCTCAGACCATCTCCTGTATCATGTCTGCACAGTCTGACCATCTCCTGTATTATGCCTGCAGTCTCTGATCATCTCTTGTAGTATGTCAGCACAGTCTCTGACCATCTCTTGTATCATGTCTGCAGTCTCTGACCATCTCCTGTATGATATCCTCTCTCTCACTCTGCGGAAGGTGCTCCAGAGCCTCCTCCACATTAGAGTTCCCATTTTAAATGCAAGTTGGAACTCTGATGTAAAGGGGAATGCAGTGGACAACATAAAGGTAGTCTTTGGTCATCAGAGCTTCCCCTCCCTTACATTAGAGATCCCCTTTACACCAAAGTCTGCAGGTCCCCCCTTACATCATGATCCACAGCATTCCCCTTTATATCAGAGTTCCCTTGCACTGTAAGCGGGAATCCTGCAGACTCTAATATATGAGGGAACTCTGTGCTGGCTGGGTTATATTAACCTGAACTTCATGTTAATAGAGAAATATGTGTGTAATATATAATATATATGTAATATATTTTGATTAAAGAAGAATTGGTTAAAGAAAATTCTATAAAAACTGTGAATTCATAGAGTTTAAAACTCTTAATATATGCAATTTATACAGTTAATTTTTATTGCTTGAATTATTTTTCCAATTATGGATGTGAATGGGGCCTTATGTCTCAAATTTTACTAAGGCCTCACAAAGCCTAGAGCCATCTCTGATGCCCATAGATCAAATTACTTTGCCATCATATTTATAAGTTAGAACATTGGTTGAGCCTTGAAGAAATTATGCACATGTATAACATCTACAGTCTCTTCCCTGCATCTTCATGCAGATTATTGCTCCTCCTCTGCATAACTCCTGCAGACTATTGCTCCCAGGAACTCCTCATCAATGACCGTGTAAAGATGAGGACTTCTCCCATGACCGTGTGAGGGTGAAGCTCCCAAGAATCCTTCCCTCCTGCACAAACTTGTACTGTTGCATATTAATTTCTTGTCACATCTTCTTCTATAAGCAAAAGATCCCACTCTGAATAGTCTCTAATGGTGACACTGATAGGTTGCTGCTACTAGGCCAGAGGTCTGCAGTACCTCTCCCCAGAGGCCTAGTAGTTTAATAGCATGTGCTAAATGGTGGACCACTGTTCCCAGCTAGCCCAGCCTGCAAATCCTGCGCCCTCGGGCCGCATCGATTTGACACTATTCCCCATAGTCTCTCTTCTGATCCAGGACTCCTCATCAATGACCGTGTAATGATGAGGACTTCACCAATGACCGTGTAAAGGTGAAGTTCCCTCACAGACTTCCTGGCATGTCTCCACATCCAGCCCTCTACTGTGGTACATGCACTGACCTTCTTCTGCCCCAAGTCCATGGTGAAGAACTTAACCTGACCGTATATTCTGACAGCTTCTCCTACCCCTCTGCTCCAGGAATTCCTCAATGACCATGTAATGATGAAGACTTCACCAATGACCTTGTAAGGGTGAAGTTCCCTCACAGCTCTCCTGGGCCTCCTCCTGCGATCAGCACCCCCCTCTAGTACTCCCTGGGCCTTCCCCCTGACAAATCCAGTTGGGGATTGGTCAGGGCTCCTCACATGAGCTGCCTGCCACTCCAGTTCTAGGCCCTGCCCCTCTTCCAGAACATTCTCACTGGAAGCAGGGGAGGCACCTCAGAACTAAAGTACAGGTGGTCACACCCACTGCTACACTAACCACTCCCTGCCCCCAGATCAAAACAAACAGGCCTAGCCTAAAGCATAGGCCTGCCTAAATTTACCTGTGCTGACAGTTTCCCTAGTAAAATACCTACCTATGGTAGAGGATGCTACACATTATTATTATTATTATTCAGGATTAGGGTTGAGCGAACCCGAACTGTAAAGTTCGGGTCCGTACCCGACTTTTGGGTGTCCGGGTCCCGGACCCCAAACCCGAACAATTGACTGTGTGTTCGGGTTCGGTGTTCGGCGATGTATTGGCGCTTTTTTTTAAGCCAATCCACGTTAGTTTCACTAGTGTGCCCTAAGAAGCCATCACAGCCATGCCTACTAATGGCATGGCTGTGATTGGCCAGTGCAGCATGTTACCCAGCCTCTATATAAGCTACAGGCACACAGCACAGCACGTCACTCTGCTTTAGACAGTGTAGGGAAAGTTGCTTGGCTGCTGTGAGGGAATTACATGCTAGGAGTCAGTTCACATTCCTGAAATATCTTATAATTAGTAAGCGGTCTACATAGATAGAGAATGTAGTTCAAGATTCCTGTTTTGAGGGGGAGAGAATTATTCAGAAATCAACTCTAAGACCTGGTGCATATTCTTTTTACACTGCCATGAGCCCAGTGCCAGACAAAATATAAATTTTATCTGCAAGCTCAGCACTGCATATGTTACTGTGAGATACACCATACTCTGGGTGTATTCTGCTATTGCAAAAACATTGCAAAAAAATACAATTTTGCAGTGTTTTCTGCATGCTTGCAGGAGTGTGTGACATATTCAATCGATCTATCTTTCTTCGATTGTGCTATTCCAAAAAAAAATTTTCTGCAGTTTTGCCGCAGGGGGCGTTATCACAGACAAGCGCAGCCGCCTGTCCAGAGCCAATGTGGACAAACTCACGTTCATTAAAATGAACCAGGCATGGATCCCACAGGACTTGTCCGTACCTTGTGCAGAATAGACACGTATACTGGTGTTCTGACAAAAACTGTCTGGCCATCGGATAGTGTCCGGCCACTTACTGCGCAGGCGCAGTGGTGATGTGTGGAATTCTGTCCCCCGTTGCATAGTGTCCGCCCTGTACTGCGCTTGCTCAGTACGGAGGACAAGGAGAGTCACAAAATCTCTGAAGATGAACGGCGCCTGCGCAGTGAGGGCAGGTTCAAGCCCCACCATCCAAGTGGACATACAGTAGCACATAGTAACAGGGCCCCACAGGACTCACCGTGCATCGTCTTCGGAGAGTTTCGAAATCCCCTTGTCCTACGTACTGAGCAAGCGCAGTACAGTGCGGACACTATGCAACGGGGGACAGAATTCGACACATCACCACCAGCCTTACCCAGCCATTGTTGAATTTTTGAACCGGTGTTGGCTACCTCGTCCTCCTCCACCGCCACTTCCACCTACACCGCCACATCCACCGCAACCTCAACCTCCTACTCCATATGGACCTCGTCCTCCTAGGTCAAGATTATCATTTTTTTATTGTTTTTAATTTCCAAGTATTTT
>CM053026.1:537010956-537169687 GCA_028564925.1 Lithobates sylvaticus
CACGTCAGGCACCCGTTGGGCTCCTTCTGCTGATCCCGTGTTTATCGAGAGTTAGTGGAAGTTTGGTGACTTAAGATTCGCGCTTCTCAGTTTTCTGACTCAGATCGTTACTGCTCTTCAGTTTGTGCTTGTCGTGCGTATCTGTTTATTAGTGCGTGTAGTCAGTTCGCATTTGTTGGTCATTGCGGCCTATATCTTGATATAGGACGCTTTGATTTGCACTGCTTATTGTCTGCTCGTTGCTGGTATTCACTTCGTTCTTTCAGGCCTTGCTGTTTATCGGTGCTTTCTGTTTGTCCGTTCTGACCAGCCGACCTTTTGTGACCTTCTGAGCGATGTTTCCCGTGCGTACTCGTCGCCGAGTTCGTGCTGTACGCGGAATTGGTGTCGGGCTTTTAGCTTTGACCCAAGACCCGTCCATGAACAGAGTGACGAGGAGTATGTGGACCAAGAATTGGTTGCTTCAGCGTGACCAGTTCTCGCACATGCCTTTGCTTCGTGAGATCCGGGAGAATAATCCTGATGATTTCAGGAACTTTCTCAGGATGACGGACCCCGATTTTCACCGTCTTTTGGCTTTGCTGACCCCCTTTATCAGCCGGCAGGATACCTGCATGAGACAAGCCATTACTCCGGAGCAGAGGCTTGTTGCCACGTTGAGGTACTTGGCGACAGGGAGAAGTCTTCAGGATTTGAAGTTCTCTTCAGGTATCTCTCCCCAGGCCCTGGGAATCATTATTCCAGAGACCTGTTCTGCCATCATTCAGGTCCTGCAGGAGGACTATATTAAGGTAACATTTCTACTTTACTATTCCCTTCTATGTATGCTCTGTTTGCTAATGACTTGTATTTTTGACCTCCTTCCCTAATTACCATGATTGCAATATGTTCTAATATGCTGTGCCCCTTTTCTCCTTCATGCATTTTTCCCTTCACTTACCTCACCAGCATGCTCTTCTGCCCCAATAGACACCTATGGCCTAGTCACTTAAGCAATGTCTTTTGTCTGCTGCATAGTATTGTTTGCCCCAAAACACCCCCTAAAATATGCACAAATGTTTGCTGTGTGGTTTACTTCATGTAGAGCCCCCTTTTTTTGTTCTTTTGGTGGGGGGGGGGGGCAAACTCATTAGGAACCCCCTCCCCCAACTGCTCTGTCAGATGGTACCAATCCTTTATCTGCTGGCTTTCCCAAGGTCCATACACACTATATACCTACCTCTTTATAGTGCGCATCTTTAGGGATGAATTCAGCAAAGCATGTAGTGCAAGGGACTGCCTCCATACATTCCATTTCCTATTTTTTTGTCTTCTTTCCCTCCTATTAGCTTGCTTGGTAATTTAATAATGTCACACTGTGCCTGCCTTTTTTGGGGGGGGGGGGGGGTTGAAATGTTATTTGATCTTTCCTGTGGCCTGCCAATAGTGTTAAGTACAGAGGGTCTGGCCAAACTAGCCCACATTATTGAGCCATTTGCCAATCAATGAAGTGCAGAGGGTTAGCTGTCCACCACCCCCCCCCCAAAACCCCTAGTTATTGCCAATGGCCCATCAGAAGTGGGGGGATTGATGGGGGGGTGAGTAATCTGTGAAGGGGAGCCTCTACTTTTCTGTGCAAATACTTTCCAGCCTCCAATTTTATACAATGCTCTTGTTCCAAGATGTTGATTGTCTAATCTGCTTGCAATGTTTAGGTGCAAAGTGACTAATTTTTTTTTCTTGTTTCACTCCACAGTTCCCTTCCACGCCACAGGAATGGCAGACTGTGGCCTCCCACTTTGCCAGCCGTTGGGACTTTCCTAACTGCGGAGGGGCAATTGATGGGAAACACGTCCGCATCGTCCCACCGCCCAACTCGGGGTCCTACTATTATAATTATAAAGGGTTTAATAGTGTAGTGATGTTGGCGGTGGTGTCGGCAACATACGAGTTTATGTATGTGGACGTGGGGATGAACGGCCGGATATCGGATGGTGGGGCCATTACGCACACGGAGTTCTACTGGCGTCTCCAAAGTGGCAGTCTGTGCTTGCCACCTCCAGAGGAGAATGCCGAAGGACTCCCCTTCGTCTTTGTCGCAGATGAAGCGTTTGCGTTGACTCCCCATGTGATGAGGCCGTTCCCGATGAGGACCCTCACCCCGGACCAGAGGGTCTTCAACTACAGGCTGTCCAGAGCCAGAAGAGTTGTGGAGAACGCTTTTGGCATCCTGGCCAGCCGCTTCCGCCTGTTCCTGACGGCATTTAACTTGGCGGAATACAAACTGAACCACATAGTTCTTGCCTGTTGCATATTGCACAACTTCCTCAAAAGACATAACAGGAACTATGTGGTGCCCGTTGGCCCAGATGTGGAGGGCCCTCCAAATGCCGAACTCACAGCCCTTCGAGTGGCACGTCCAGGCTTGCCCCCTCTAAATGCCCGTGTGGTCCGGGACCAATATATGCAGTACTTTGTGGGTAGGGGGGCCATTGCTCTGCCTGACGATGTGTGAGAGGCATTTTTTAATAAATCTGATATTTTAACCAACCTATGATTTCATGTCATTTCAGTCTTCTTTTTAGCTTATTTTACTTTGACATTTTTTTCCTTTGCCTTCGACAGTGGGAATGCACTTTCTGGGCAAAAGGAGGTAACAGCCTCTTCTTCCCAAAAAGATTATTCTCATGTTGTGTGTTTGCTACCTAATCTTTGGTCTAGAGAAGGTTTGTACTGCATAACTGACACCCAAAATACTCCTTTTCATCACCAGGTCTGACATGTGTGTATTCTCCAAAATGCTGTGCTCCGTGTTTTCGTACAAAGCACTGTGGGTGTCATTTACATAAGTCAAATCCGCTATGCTCTACAAGTGCATTGAAAAAGTTCCCCGGGAAAGAAAATTGGAGTGCAAAGTGGATTTGCCTTTAGTAAATAACACCCATTGCCCCCCATATCCTTTTCATTTTACATACATAATGCATTGTGTTTTTTAAATAAGGAAGCCACACATTTAGAAAAATAAAAGTTTACTAGGAAAACATTCCCAAGTGCGTTTACAATCTTCACGCCAAAACTGACAACATCTTGGTTATTTACAACATTGTTTACAAACATTCCGCAATTGGTAAAACCAGGCATGGAGCAAAACAGAACCTAGGAACTTGGAAAGTTCAACTTTGTAAAGTGAAGACAAGATCAGACATGACTATATGTTCAAAGTGTGTTTGATCTTGCCTTCATCACATGGGGGGGTCACCCCCGAAAAGTGGAAATTTGGAACATGCACACAATTTGGGACTGAAAATGGTCATTAGATGGTAAAACACATGCCTAGAAGCTTCAAAAGTGCCATTTTCCATCATGGGGATGAATGGACGTTTTTTGGGGGTGCAACCCCTTCACCACAACCACTTTCGTAGTTCGTAAAGTGTTTGCACCCCCAAAAAAACGTTGCCATTCATCCACCATGGTGGGAGCTAGCACATGTGGACACAATGTGTGCATGTTCCAAATTTCAGACAGTTTTTAAGTTGCAAATGTGTTCTGAAGCTGGCACAAATGTGTGTTAATTACTTGGTGCGTTTTCATATTTTTCCTAAAATATCAATGATGTTCTTCAATTTTTGTTGAACATCATTGATGTTTTGCTTTATGTAATCTAGATCTCTATTGCAGACCATTATCTCTCCGATGAGTACGTGGGCACTCTCTGTGGTAAAGTGCGATTTTTCTTCCACAACATCCACGTCACCTAAAAACCACAAACAAACAAAAATGGGGTGTTGGAAATGAGGCAGCCATACATGGATTAGCTTACCAGTAGCTGTGTTCTCCCACACTCACCTGTTGTGGTGACAATTTCTCCAAGTTCGATGATCTCTCCTTCCTCCTCCTCCTCCTCCTCTGCTTCTGCTCTTTCCCCTTTTTTGGTAGGTGTTGGTTTGGGGGTTTCCTCAGACGGCCCAAGTTTTCGCTCCCCTATGAGAATGTCCAAAAGGAAGATTTAGCAACACAAGCTATTGAGGGCAGAAATAGGAAATGACAAACATTGCTTGAAAGTGACGGACACTATTTTAGTTTGGCCAGTTACAAATGTCAACTACATGAATGAAGTCACTTTGTAAAGGTGCTAAACTGACTAGCTTTTTGGTAGAAGTTTGTGTGATGGAGACCCCCCTCTAGTATCCACTGGAGCACATGTGTGGAAAAGCATAATAAAAAGGGGGTTTGGGTGTCCCAGCACTAGTGCTCTAGAGTCCAGATGGGTAAACAGCTACTGAGTGACCTCTCCTTTACATTGAATAAATTGGCTTTACATTCTTGATGACATTTCTAGTGAGAACAAACTTCCTTTCCCCAAAAAAACACCAAACATCGTATTATAAGTGGCCGAACGATCGAGGTTGCGTACGATCGAATGCACACACACACGACCATGACAGTGGCAGAAAGATCGAGGCTGAGTACGATCGAATGCACAGACGAACCTGAAAGTGGCCATTTTGGAATGTACAACTTGGTAAAAATCAAAACACAATGGAGCAGTATGCAAGCAAGAAATCAAACACAAAACACAACTACTTACTTTTTTGAAGAATTCTCTTGATCTTTCTGTACTGATCGGCCTCCCTCAGTTTCAGGTCTGACCAGCGTTTCCTGAGTTGCTCCTTGGATCGTTGTACCCCAAAATTATTGTACAGCCTTCTCACAACTTTAGACATGATCTTGGCCTTGCGGACATTGGGGTTGAGGTAAGGCCCATACTTCCCATCATAGTCGCTCCTCTTTAATATGTCCACCATCTCCAACATTTCTCCAAATGACATATTGGAGGCCTTGAATTTCAGGTTCCGGGATCGGGACGTTTCTGCCTCCGGACTTTCCTCGTCCTCCTCCTCGTTGGTGGGATATTTGTGGCGCACCTGCTGTGTCCCCGCCATGTGCTCTCCCCACTACGCCGTAAAGAGAAGGGGTGGGGAATAGACGAGAAAGATCGTCAGGGGCGGGCGGAGTTTGAAGCATGCGCAGTGTATATAAAACGTCACACGCCTGTGTCGTAGCCACGATCTGGGAGACGAGGGGAGAGAAAACTCACACGAGACGATCGCTACAAACGAAGGTACAATTTAACGTTGGTACATAACTAGCCTAGACTGATTTGAACTTGAGGCTTCTTTATGGAGAAGATTAGGAGAGTTTAGCCTGACATAATTTATAGGGTTTGGTGTGTTGTTGTGTCTTGCAGAGATTGATATGAAGGGATTCAACGACATGAGTTTTCTCCCCCTCTTCATTGCCAAATACAGGGATTTTCCCATATTGTGGCAGGGTATACACCCACATTACACCAACAAACCAAAGAGGCACGCAGCCCTGGAGGAACTTGTGGAATTTGTCAAGCCAAGGTTCCCCACGGCAACTGTTGATGATATTAGAAAGAAAATTGGCAGCCTGAGGAGTGCGTATATCAGGGAGAGGAAGAAGGTCGTGAAGTCTGAGGAAACTGCAACTTCAGCAGATGAGGTCTATGTCCCCAAGCTCTGGTACTATCAGAGTCTCCATTTTCTGAAGGACCAGGCTGATGTCACGGAGCCAACCTCAACTCCTCCTTCCACGCTTCCTTGCGCACAGCCCACCCCTGATGAGGCTTCCGAGGAGCAACCTGGGCCTTCCAGTCTGGAAGAGGTGGAGGAGCCCAGCTTGTTCCAGGTATAGTAGTTTTGTTACCATTTATGGGAATAATGAATGATGTTCACTTAATTCAGGATCGCCAATTGCTTAGTTCCTAACGTGTTTGACATATCAACAGACAGTGGTGTGGGAGACATTTGGGGCCAGAATCTAAACTGCTGGGCTGAGAATTGTATGGTTTTCTATTTGTAAACATTTTGCACCAGTCACTAGATGAGAATTGTGTGTGTTTGATGAACAAATAACTGAAACTATGTCCCTTTTTCCTACACAGGAAGACCTCAGCCAGGAGGTGGCTGTGGAAGGTGGCAGTCAGGAGGAGGCAGGGGTTAGTGGCAGCCACCAGCTGGGTAGTGGCAGCCAAGAGGGGGCTAGGCCTCGGAGCCTGACTGACACCCAAACCCCTCCCCTCCGCCCTCCGTACAAAAGGGCGAGAAGGGGGGGTTATGCGGCACAGTCAGCGCTCCGGATGATCAGAGAGGCTTCAGACTCCCTACATGCCACACCCGCCGACGAGGAGACCTTTGGCTCGGTGGTTGTCACAAAAATGATGGGTATGGAGGTGGGGCAACGCAACATGTGTGAGGGGCTCATCCTCCATGTCCTAAATAAGGGTAGGGCTGGGGAGATGACCCCAGTCACACATGTTTGCCATAGTTACCATGCTCCGCCTCCTCCTCCTCCTCCTCCTCCTTCTGCCACCCCACCAGCACGACAGCCACAGCGTGGAAGGAAGCGTGGAAGGAAGACCTGAGAGTGACGACCTGCAATCAGTCTGGTGTGAGAGAAGATGGAGCCTCTTGTAGTACCAGAGCCTGGGGACCTAGATGGCATCTGCTGCAGTTCCGGATACTTTGGACTTCACGACCAGATTGCACTCCCCTTAATATACGTACTCCTCAGGCCCCCAATTTTCTACGCTTGGACAATGATGGTTGCCGTGGGGGGCCAAGACTTTGCAAATTCCCCAAGTTTCACCATGGCTGCGTTCCTCTTTGGTTTGTTGGTGTGACCTAAATAAAGGTTTTTTTGATTTGAAATAATCATTGACTATTGTGTTTTACTTTGCTACAATGACAGTTTTTCTTTGAGTAGGCTGGTACATTTCACTAATCCTAAAGTAGAATTAACAAGGGGCAACAACAACAAACAACCTCCTAGTAAATTTAAGCAAGAAATACAAATGTAAATAATGTGTTTTTGGTAATTTGAGACACACAACCCCCCTCCAAAAAAAAAAAAAAAAAAAACATTCAAATATGTATTCCCCAAAAAAAAAAAAAAAAACAAATCATGGTAAAAAAATAACAAAGATTCTTTTCCGTTCAGAGTAAAAATAAACATGTAGTGTATAAATGCTGCAAAGTAATAAAGAAGTAAGTTTGTGAGAAGTGCGGGTGAATAGGAGCAGCTAAAACATGTCATTCTTGTTGCATTGTAAAGAAAAAGAGAATGCGCTGCATTAAAGACATTTTAACATTGCAGCGTGACGAATGTGCTGTGTCGATTAGGAAAGGTAGTTTTACCTGACCGAGCGCTTCCGTCACAGAATTTCTTCTGAGCATGCGTAGCACTTTGTCCGTCGGACAAGCGTACACACGCTCGGATTTGGTGTGATCGGACCGGGTTGACGGGAAATCTTTCCAGCAGGAGATAAGACTTTGTCCGACGGACAAACCGACGAACACTGTCCGATGGTGCATACACACGGTCTGATTTTTCAACAACCTTGTCCGATCGGACCAAATTGATGAAAAAGTCCGACCGTGTGTATGGGGCTTTAGATTTTGCCCCCTGTACTGGATATGTGAAAAATGCCCCTGTCCTCTAATTGGCCCAATGTAAAATTGAACTCAACAGAGACTGGGGTTCAGTTACAGTGCTGTTATGACTTTTTGACATTCTTCTGAAAGAGTGTATAGAGAACCCAAAAATGTTATCTACAACAGGGCTATTTTAAACCAGTGATAATCCAAACCAGGAAACAGCATAGGGTGACAACACTGCTCCTTCAGAAACACACAAGGTTCAATCCATTGGAAGGAAATTAACATGGAGGGACTTAAAGCCTGTGTCACTCTTCTAAACTGAGAAAACAGAGCACATCCTGCTCGCAATTAAAAGCTTAGGAACAATCTGCTCATTTTAATATGCCACGTTTGTGACACAGCATAGAGGGCTAGAGAGCTTGCTATTTTTGAAATTGGGCTTGTAGATCTGTTGAATTTGTACTATCCTTTAGATGCCCAATACTCCTGTCTCACACACATTTGTCTCTATCATGGATTGATCTTATACTTGTGTAGCACCCTCTACCTAAAGATAGGTGCAAGAATAGGATTTTTTCAAGTTCAGGAATATGTGCAGATAAATTTAGGCAGGCTTATGCTGCATGCTGGGCCTGTTTTGATTTTGGGACTGGGAGTGTTCAGTGTAGTGATGGGTGTGGTCACATGTGCTCTGATTCAGAGATGCCTTCCCTGCTTTCAGAAAGATGGTTCTGGAATAGGGGTTGGACTTCTGAGTGGCAGGCAGCTCATGTGAGAAGCCCTGACCAATTATCTTTTGGTATTGGCAGGGGCAGGCCTCCCATATAAGCTGGGGTCACATGCTGCCAGGGAGGAGTCTGAAGTGCACGCAGGGGGGATGGAGAAACCGCTAGGAGGGAGCATTAGATGTAGATCTTCGTCTCTGAAAAGGTATCAAGCTGCTGTGACCGGGGAACACAGGACTTGTATGCTGGACAAGATCAGTACAGAACAAGTAGACATGTGCAATTCGTTTCGTTTTTCTTTTCTTTTCGTTATTTTCGTTCGTTCGTTTTCGTACGAATGAACGAATCGTTCGAATCGTACGAATCCGAATAACGAATTGTTTGAATCATACAAATCCAATTAACGAATCATTCGAATCGAACGAATCCGAAAAACAACGAAAATCCGAAAAAAACAAATTAGAAACAACGAATGTACTAATGAAGAAAATCCGAAAAACGAAAACGAACGAAAAAATTCGTACATTCCTAACTTTTTTTTTTTGTTGAATTGGTAATTTTCCGTGTCCCTTACAATGGTGCTGCTAAACGTGCTTCGAATGGATTGAACAAAAAAATTCGTACATTCGTAACTTATTTTTTCGATTCGTAACTTTTTTTTCGATACATAACTTTTTTTTCCGATTCGTAACTTTTTTTTTTTTTTTTTTGATTTGTAATTTTCCGTGTCTCTATTGAACAAAAAAAATCGTACATTCTGAACTTTTTTTTCGATTCGTAACTTTTTTTCTTCGATTCGTAACTTTTTTTTTTCGATTCGTAAATTATTAAAATGTAATAATAGCATACACATTACATAAAATTATGAATTATGCTCCGATTACGAATCTACGAATGTTACGAATGTTACAAATGTACGAAAAAATACGAATGCGTCCGAAAAAACGAATCAACGAAAAAAAAACTCTTATGAATGTACGAATCGTTACGAATACGAACACCGACGACTTACGAATGTACGAATCGTTACGAATCCGAACACCGACGACTTACGAATGTACGAATCGTTACGAATCAACGGAAACGAAAAAAACGAAACGAAAAAAAAAAAAAATAATTTTTCGGAAACGAAAAAAAAAACGAAACGAAAATAAACAAATTTTTTTGTTGTGCACATGTCTAAGAACAAGTAGCAGTAAAGCAGAGGAGAGTAGATCAACTTTCTGTGACCAGGGACACAGAACTACCAAGTAGCTAAAGGTCAGTGTAAACGGAACAAGAGAAGTTATCAACAGTAGCACAGAATGCTATGGCTGGGGGAATGCAGCATTGACAGTAAAGGACTGGCTGGGAACAGAAGTCAGCCTATTACCATGTGTCAGGCCAACGGGGGGGGGGAGATACCGTGTTATCTCTGGTCTGGTTAGCACATTGGTAATACCTTCCAAAGACTATATGGCTGTTAGACATGTGCACAACCAAAAAATTCGTTTCGTTTCATTTTTTTTTTTTCGTTTCCGAAAAATAATCGTTTTTTTTTGTTTCGTTTTTTTTCGTTTCCGTCGATTCGTAACGATTCGTACATTCGTAAGTCGTCGTTGTTCGGATTCGTAACGATTCGTACATTCATAAGTCGTCGGTGTTCGTATTCGTAACGATTCGTACATTCGTAAGAGTTATTTTTTCGTTGATTCGTTTTTTCGTTAGTTAAATTTTCAGACGCATTCGTATTTATTCGTACATTCGTAACATTGGTAACATTCGTAGATTCGTAATCGGAGCATAATTCATAATTTGATGTAATGTGTATGCTATTATTACATTTTAATAATTTCCGAATCGAAAAAAAAAAAGTTACGAATCGAAAAAAAAAAAGTTACGAATCGAAAAAAAAGTTACGAATGTACGAATTTTTTTGTTCAATAGAGACACGGAAAATTACAAATCGAAAAAAAAAAAAAAAAAAAAAAGTTACGAATTGAAAAAAAAGTTACGAATCGAAAAAAAAAGTTACGAATAGAAAAAAAAAAGTTACGAATCGAAAAAAAAGTTACGAATGTACGAATTTTTTGGTTCAATAGAGACACGGAAAATTACAAATCGAAAAAAAAAAAAAAAAAAAAGTTACGAATCGAAAAAAAATTTACGAATCGAAAAAAAAGTTACGAATGTACGAATTTTTTTGTTCAATCCATTCGAAGCACGTTTAGCAGCACCATTGTAAGGGACACGGAAAATTACCAATTCAACAAATTGAATTTCGTTCGTTTTCGTTTTTTGGATTTTCTTTATTAGTACATTCGTTGTTTCTAATTTGTTTTTTTTTTTCGGATTTTCGTTGTTTTTCGGATTCGTTCGATTTGAATGATTCGTTAATCGGATTCGTACAATTCGAATAATTCGTTACGATTCGTTATTCGGATTCATACGATTCGAATGATTCGTACATTCGTACGAAAACGAACAAACGAAAATAACGAAAAAAAAGAAAAACGGAAAAAAAACGAAACGAATTGCACATGTCTAATGGCTGTCTGATTCATTGATCCATTGGGAAGAGGCTGTGTTAGGCCTCTGGTTCTTTGATTCGCTGAGGCAATGCCGTTATGGTCTGCAAGGTGGAATTATTCAGAGTGATTCTTTCTTGTTACAATGGAAGTGAAGAAGTAGTGTTTCAGTAGTTTTGCAGAAGAAAGAGACAGGGAATACTATGTGTGCACCAATTTTAAAGCAAAGGCTATTCAGTATTGTCATGCAACACACCAAATGCTATGGGCATCTCATATTACCCCTTGTTCCACCCAAGTTGTATCCCACAATAAACGTTACAAAACCGTGCAAATGACTATTCATTGTCTTAACTGATAGATGGGGAGTCTGGCAGCAGGGTGATTGGCGGATTGCTAAGTAACCAAATCAGCAGCCCTTACGAGGGTACCGCTACACTTGGTAATGACTTGACATTAGTCTTTACACCCCAAGTCAGTTACCTACCTAGGGGCCTACATGATCACTCCCCAGTCTTACTGACCCTTGTCTTGCATCCCCCTTGTCCTCAGAAATTATGGAAGTTAAATCTTTTTAGGCTTTCAAACACTGACTGTATGGTGGCACAACTGCAAGGCTTCCTAATTGATAACAGACAATCGGCCTCCCAGCTGGTAGTAGGAAACTTTTTAAAATCCTACCTGGTGACTATACCTAAAAGAAATATCCACTATCAAAACTAATACCATAAAAAGGGAAACGGATGCTAAACAGTGGGTTGAGAAAGCTGAACAAGCATATTTAGACACTCCTACCAAAAAAACTGTAACAAATTGGATTGATGCTCAACAATTCTATCATTCTGCGTCTTTGCAATACACTGAAAAGAATAGATTCTTCAGCTCTCAATCCTTTTTTAAGGAGGGTGGACACCCATTTAGCCCACAACCTGGTCTGTTGTCACCACTAGCCATTATGTCAGTATACCTATATCTACTACTGGCCATATACAGATGGGCCATATACAGATGGGCAGATGGGCAGTTGATCTCTGGGCTGGCCCTGTGCCCTCTTGCTGTTCCATGTCGTGGCAGTTTTCTCCGTCCAGTCCAGGAGCTGCGATATGTGTCAAAGGGGGTCTCCCTAGACCTCCTGCTGTCCCCTCCCGCCCTTGTGGTTTTGGGGGGGCACCCACATATCAACATGATGTTTTCCACGGCCATCGGTGAACGCCAATCCTGGTGTCATCACCTTTGGGCTGTGTTTTTACCATCCCGAACAATGAGGGACACTGCCTCTTGCGACCCCAGCAGCGACGAGTGTCTTTAGTCTTTAGTCTTTATTTATGCCCTTTTAGTCTCCCAACATATACCAGCATTTACTCTATGCTGGTCCCTATACATTTATATGTATATGATACAACGCAGGAAAATCACCTGCATCTATATACACTCATATAATTTTTGCAATATGCATACCCAATACAGCAGGAAGTTTACCTTATTCGCAGGATCTTTCTGATATATACATATACTTTTTTTTGCCATCTTTACAGTTCATGATTATGGACAAGGGGAGACTTCTAGGGACACTTATATTTGTATCCACCAATGCCATGTCAGTGCTCTCCCCCATTGGGGTTACCTTTTTGCTCTGCTTTCTCAGCTCCCATACTGGATGTTTGTTGCTGCCGCCACCAGTGGTATCAGCGACTGATCGCCTGGTCCAGCCCATTGGTGAGTATGGGGCCGCTAGCCTGACCCCGATGATTACTCACCTTACTGCCTATTTGATGCGACATACACTCATTCATTTGATTTTCTAATTGTATTACAGATTTAGCAAAGAATTTACCCCTGAAGAGCGAGCGTGGTCTCGCAAAATGTAGTTGTGTACTACTCCTAGTGCTTGCAAATTTCTTTGATGTTCGTATATTGGTATATACTGTATTACCATGTATGTGGATTGTTTCATGTTCACATTATATGCATATTTTATCGGCCTGTAGTTATTGCTGTTGTGCTTCAGATGCACAACAACTGTAATAAATCTACATTATTTTACTTCCATGACATGTTTCCACGCCAGAGTTAATACACTGCCAAGCATTGCAAAATTAAAACATAATAGGAAAGACTCAACTCTGCAACAACAATAGATACCTGCAATATGAGTCCACAACCTGTGAGGCATTGACAAAACAGACAGAAACAGTGGACAAGTCAGCAAAGATTCACATTTGTGATGCCTACTTTCAGCAGTGAAGGATGAATGAATGACTTGTATAGTGCAACCTATGCGAACTGAATTGCCTCAGGGCGCTTTTTTGCCACTGGTGTCCATCTGTGGTATAGTGTGGTCCTTGCCCTGTGGGGTCCTGACACACTTACAAACACATACAACATACACATATTTTGGCCAATTTTATCGACAGGATCTAATTAACCTACCAGCATGTCTTTGGAGTGTTGGAGGAAACCGGAATACCCGGAGGAAACCCACGCAGGCACAGGGAGAACATGCAAACTCCAGGCAGAAGGTGTCGTGGTCGGGATTTGAACCAGCGACCCTATTACTGCTAGGTGAAAGTGCTAACCACTACACCACTGTGCTGCCCTTGTCTTTGGAGTGTGGGAGGAAACCGGAGTACCGCATATAACTGCAGGCAACTCTTAACGGTATAACTGCAGCTGAGTACTATTGTCTTGTGCACCAAGTGTTGTGCCTTACCACCTGAATGCTTCATAGCCAGCAGGAAATCCAATGGATATCCACACATGCAGTTATGATGACAGAGGCATTTGTGCAATCCCTGCACCCTGGACATGGGGGAGGCTTCCTTCCTTCAGGAGATTTACAGCCTGCATGGAAGGAGCTTCACAGGAAAGACCTCCTTTGTAACACTAAATGTGCCTGTTTACTTGCATTACACCCCTTGATTACATTTAGACCAGGCAGGAACATGTTTTCAAAGCTTTACTTGAAAAAGTGGAGAATGAATCTCAAAGTGCAACATATAAGAGCAGTATTTTTACTACATCCCTACTCCTAACTCAGGCTATGTGCTGCATCAACATACCTGCAAACGTAGAGTCCGTGTATGAATAGAGGACCTTCAGTGGCGTTTTCCAATAACTGGTATCTTCAGGGACAAACCCCAGGAATTGAGGACCTTCTACATAACGGCAGTGGCAAGCAACATTCTTTTGCTCTTCCCGGATGTCGCTTTACGATTTTCTCCCTTACAGGGTTCTCTCGTGAGATCTGGACCTCTCTGCTCTGGGCTTTCGGCTACCCTAACTTCAGGCTTGAGCTCTCTGTTTTGGACAACTGTCCCTCTTTTATAACTCAGGATCAGTGGGTTGGACCTAAAGATAACCCATCAAAACCAAAAGAACCTGAAAGGCATTAACCTTACCCTCTCATGCAGGGCAGGACCTAGCATACTTCAAACCGTTTACATGAGTATGTTGTCATGTTTAAGGAAATGAAAATTACTGTCGGGTAAGTATACACATTTCCGTTTAGTTGTAGTGCAGATAACCTAATTTGACTCCCACATTAATTTACAAATCAAGAGTTTGTTTATAAACAATATGGTGATAGAGGACTTATTTGCTTATTTGCATATTTCCTTATTTTGGTGGACAGTTGTACAGGTTAACTTATTTATCCAGTTTAAAACGAGTTAATACATTTTTGCTTGGTTCCCTTGGTTAGGATATCCCTGATCTAAAAAATTTTCTGTTTACATATGACTTTTAAAATGTTAATTCTGTGTGTCATTGTTAGGTCCCTAAATGTTTACTAACTCATGCTCTAGCATGTGCATACATTTTCCTGTCGCTGTCCTAGAAGGGTTTAACCTTGGCGTATTACCGTAGTGATCATTAACCACAATGATTTTCTGTAGGGCAATGATGTACTGCAATAATTAACATTTGTGAAGTGATTAGGATTTCCTTATTTAAAACAAAGCCTGAGACCATTATTTGCTAAACAAAGAATTGGAAATCGCTAAAGAGTTATGGTTGTGACATATAGGAACTGATATTTATTTAGCATGCTGTCTACTGTCATGATACCATTTAATTGGACTTATTTGTAAAGATTTTTAAAAGGTGGAGCTAGGAAAATATAGCTGCTGATAGTCATCGCAGTTACATTTATTGGGATCTTGGGGCTTCATTTTCATCTTTTATTCTTCTGCCATAAAAAGCCAACTTCCCATATGCAGGATACTCTTTACTATAAATGTAGTATTACCAGGCTGTATGCAGCCTGGACTGACATATATAGCTGTCTTTGCCCTTCCAAAATGAACCTACCTGTTGATTCTCCCTGCTGCCAGTAGGTGTCACCAGTGGCAAAACTACCAGGGTCTCAAAGGTCACACTTGCCACTGTGGAGGGCCCAGGATAAGCACTCTGTGTTGAAACCTGGAGCCCAGTGACGAAACAAGTTTAGACACTGAGCTCCGGTTACTTGCCTATCAGGGTGCGCTAGCGTGGTCACCAGGTTCACCTGTCCCCCTTTGTCCGCCTGGCTGCCTGAGGGAATCCTGGTGTCTTTTAATTGAGTTGGCCCCACCATCAACATTGTGAGTGTTCTTATTATGTATTTTTGCTTTATTATATAATGTTATGTTGTAATTGCAACAATTTCTCTTGCCATTATATTTTGTACTCCATGGTTGTTATTCTGTTTCCCTAGAATCTTCATTCAACCCCCTAAAGAAGACTACAGACATTGAAAGGTGTTGAGGTTCACTTTTACAATCCATCAACATTGTGAGTGTTCTTATTATGTATTTTTGCTTTATTCTATAATGTTATGTTGTAATTGCAACAATTTCTCTTGCCATTATATTTTGTACTCCATGGTTGTTATTCTGTTTCCCTAGAATCTTCATTTAACCCCCTAAAGAAGACTACGGACATTAAAACTTATTGAGGTTAACTTATACAATCTATTATCCTGTTTGATCTTTGATTGTTGGGTATTCTTATGATTCTTGATGTGATCACCATGTATTCAGGATACAACTATGTATTGTGTTTAATCTTTTTCTTATGTTTTTAACATATTTGTAAAATAAACTTTTTTGCATTTTATTTGTGAGTTTTGTCTTTTGGTGCCTTAAAAGTCCTATCCATAGTATGCCTTCTCTTATTTCTCTTCTTGGGTTATAGATATTCAATCTCTCTTACCTCTCAGCCTGTGCCCTGGGAGAATGTGTGTTTTCTGCCTATTGCCTTCCAGGCCTGCAGCTAGGTGAGGAATACTGCAATGAGAAAGTCAGAGTCCTTAGGCCTTATGTTTATGCTGCTATTTTTGACAGAGACTGCAGGAGGATAGGGGAAGAAGGATTGTTGCCAGTAGACCCTGCTCACCACATTTCAAGTATCGCTGGTCTCAGTTTAAGGGCTCACTAATAAATACTACTGGATTTAGCTTCAAGGATCACCAAAACAGAGTCGTTTTTCTCCACATGAGCTAATCCTGAAAAGGATTCTTTTGAACTTACTGGGTGTCCAATGCCCCCTAATCATCAATCCCTCAAAGTTGTCCAAGCAAACTTTCATTGAGCCAAGGTTGATGGAGTGGAGGTCCATTGATCGGTTGCTGCTGGATGGTCCGTGAGTGTTGTGGGCACTTGTGGAACTCTCACCCCTAAACGGGATTAGAGTGCTCATTATTTCCCTGTTGTTCCTTAGGGGGTATAGCTACACATAAATTAGAACTAATGTTTAATAAACCTTTCTTGACATTTCTTTAATGCTATGCTACCTAGGGACTATAGCACTACCAACAGCTAATAGGCAATGAAGGCAATAGCAAACAAAAGGTAAACATAATGTGTGTTTAATTAAAACATATGTTCATTTGTATGATGTGTAGCCCCTCAATACAAAGATAATTTAATGTCCAGTGCTCCAAACACAGTAGATGCCCAATACATTTCAAAAGAAAGAACATCTTTGCAAAAAGCTTTGGTTTACAGTAGTGAACACATGCACTGTAAGCAGGTAGAAGAATTACAGAGAGCTGTGGTGAGTACAGCAATGAGGTAATGTGCAGAGGTACTATGTGCTATGATAACGAGCAGACCCCCATGCACATTGTAACCAGTGAGAAGCTCAATGTACCTGGGTTTTGTTCGAGGCAGGTTTGACGAACTGTACTGAAGTTTAGGTGCCAAAATCTGAACCCCCTTGAAATTATTAGGAGATGATTCTTAGAAATCAGTAATGGCTATTTTCTAGGCCAATAGGCAAGGGATTGGGATGGGGGCTGGGCACTGCCCTGTGAAAAATAGCACAGTGAATAAAGAAATGTAAAAAAATTGAGGCGTAGTGATTTTAATAATGCTTTAAAGAGGTTGTAAATCCCCCCCATAAAAACAACAAAAAAAAAAAAAAAACTGTAAGACAAAAGGCATAATTAATGAGCTAGTATGCATAATACACACCATGTTTGGAGGTCAAATGGCACTGCACATCACCCAAAAAGCACCATACCCACAGTGAACTTTGGAGGTGAGAACATCATGGCGTGGGGCTGTTATTTAGCATACGGTACTGGCAAACTTCATGTCGTTGAAGGAAGGATGAATGGAAAAATTTACCAAATCCAATACATTCTTGATAAAAAATCTGCTGCCATCTACCAGGGTGATGAAGATGAAACGAGGGTGGACATTTCAGCAAGACAACAATCCCAAACACAAAGCCAAGGAAACTCTCAATTGTTTTCAAAGAAAAAAAGTAAAACTTGTAGAAAGGCCCAGCCGATCACCTGACTTGAATCCAAAAGAAAATCTATTGAAAGAACTCTAATGCGGCGTACACAGGGTCGGAATTTCCAATGGAAACAGTCCGATGGGAGCTTCTCATCGGATTTTCCGACCGTGTGTATGCCCAACGGTCTTTTTCTGTCTAAATTTCCAGCGGACTTTGAATTAAGAACCTGTTCTGAATTTTTCAGACGGAAAGCCTATCGGATTTTCCGATCGTGTGTATGCAATTCCGACGCATGCTCGGAAACAATTCGACACATGCTCGGAAGCATTAAACTTCCCTTTTATAGTGCTGTTGAACATGTTTTATGCCGCTGTGTTATTGACCATCGGAATTTGGTGTGATCGTGTGTAGGCAACACAGCTTGAGCGGAATTCCGTCGGAATTCCGTTGGAAAAACCGTCAGAGTTTTTTCCGATGAGAATTCCGATCGTGTGTACGCGGCATAAGATTAGAGTTCATAGAAGAGGCCCACAGAACCTTCAAGATTTGAAGACTGTGCTAAAGAATGGGCCAAAATCACACCTGAGCAATGCATGCAACTAGTTTCTCTATACAGGAGGCATCTTGAAGCTGTCATTACCAACAAAGGATTTTGTATGAAGTATTAAATCAATATCAGTTAGCGTGTTCAATACTTTTTCCCTTTTTTTACTCATTTCATTTATTTTTTTCACTTTCCATTGTTTGTGTTTGCACAGAAATGTGGATGGACATTTATATACAATAATAATAGAAAATTCTAAAGTCTGAGTCTTGTTGGTAAAAAGTGGAGGAGGTGAAAGAGATAGCTATGTTTTAATGGAAATACCTGCCTGTATTTGTGGACATTGCTGCCCTATCTAGTAGAGGACTACAAGGAGAGAGCCTACTGCTGTGGATTTATATTAGAGATTCATCATTGGTGCGACTAGACCCGTAGGGGTCTTTCTTTGAGATGAGAGGCTGGGGCACACTGCACACACGGATGGTGAAGCGATATTGAGGAATTGGAAATATGGGTCTGCACTGTGATTCCTGACACTCTGTATGAATTATTCCTGTGCACTGAAGATTGATTGCACCAAGCACTTTATGGACTTTTGTCACAAGTTATTATTGCACTTTAAGTTATATTATATTTATTATTGATTATATTTATTTATTTGCAATGTGAAGGTTTCCCATCCATTTTAGATTGAGGATTAATTGCACACAGCACTTTAGTTGCCATTGTTGAATTAGTTATTTGGTCATCATTACACTTGATGATATAATTTATTATAGCATTACTATTTTGTTCACTGAGAAAGCGCCATATTTATTCATTTTTGTTTATCACTGTGTGGGAACATATTTCATGTTGGCAGCTACTCACTATTAATTAGGTATTGGTTTGTGCATTACTATATTCTTTTAAATACAATACATAGCTCATTAAAGCCGGCCAGGGAAAGTTCAAATTTTGTCAGGTTCAGCAGGAACATACTGAGATGCGAACCATGTATGGGCAGGCTGAATGTACCCAAGTTGATCGATCAATGAACTTGGGTACAACCAGCCTGTTGGATTTTATGTTTTGATTATTGCTAGCAGCTATAACAGCTGCTATCAATAACCACTGTGCTTTCCTGGCAGGGACAGCTTCCACCACCCCTCTGCGTGGAGAACACAATGGAGTTTATTTACTAAAACTGGCGAGTGCAAAATCTGGTGCAGCTCTGCATAGAAACCAATCAGCTTCAAGTTTTTTTCAACGCTTAATTAAACAAGCTGAACTTAGAAGTTGATTGGCTACAATGCACAGCTGCACCAGATTTTGCACTCTCCAGTTTTAGTCAATCAACACCATTGTGTTCTCCCAACAGAGGGGCGGGGCAAGTGTCCCAGTAGGGATTCGCCCATCAACACTGACTGTGTTGATGGGGGAATTACGTGATTTTCTTTCCTGCAATTAGTGGCTGCAGGAAGGAAAATCGCTCCGTCTATGGCTGGCTTAAAGCAAGGTTTTTAGGGAACCAATCTCTACAACCTAAAACATCCTTCATCCTGTACTGTATATGTCTGTTCCATAGATAAAGCTAAAATTATGGTTTTGTTGTCTGGACATAATAGTAAGAGCAGTTGATAGATAATTAATTTCTTCCTCGTATGCATTCATCTAACTTGCTATCCCAAAAAGATGCATATCGTTTAACATATTTGTATTCCACAAAAATCTTTATGCCCCATGAGTTCAGTTAGAATCCCTGAGAAAACAACAATCTTTTCCTACACAGAACTGTTACAACACACTTTTTTTTATCATGTAACAGCAGTTGTGTGGAAACTCAATTTTTTGTATTTTTCTTTATAGGATTCTATGTTTCTAACTAGATTTTATTTAGTCTTTGCAGTTCCTCTGTCCTGTGTCAATATATGACTGTTAGGATTAATTATGAAAAAGAGGCTCTGCTCTTAGTAAAACTCATATTTATAAAAAATCATAAATAATGAAAATACATTACAAATGTAATTGTGTAACCTTATTTTTTTTAAAAAAAAGCCATACAAATGTGACATTATAATTAGGTTTGAGCGGACACCTGGATGTTCGGGTTCGGCAGGTTCGCCCAAACTTCGGAAAAAAGTTCGGGTTCTGGACCGAACTTGACACAAACTTGACCCTGAACCCAATTGAAGTCAATGGGGACCCGAACGGCTATAATAAATTGTCGGCTCCCGTCCCCATAATACAGAGAACAGTCATTGAAAGTCATTGATTTTTAAAAAGTTATTGACATAAAAAGTGTTTGGGGACCCGGGTCCTACCCCAAGGGACATGTATCAATGCAAAAAAAAACTTTTAAAAACTCACGTTTTTTCGGGAGCAGTGATTTTAATAATGCTTAAAGTGAAACAATAAAAGTGTAATATTCCTTTAAATTTCGTACCTAGGGGGTGTCTATAGTATGCCTGTAAAAGGGCGCATGTTTCCTGTGCTTAGAACAGGACCAGCACAAAGTGTAATTTTTGCAGGAAAAAAAGCTATTTAAAATCACTCGTGGCTTTAATGAATTGTCGGCTCCCGTAATACAGAGAAAGTAATTGATAAAAAAAAAAAAAAGCGTGGGGGTTCCCCCAAATTCAATTACCAGGCCCTTCAGGTCTGCTATGGATATTAAGGGGAACCCGCGTCAAATTTAAAAAAAAATTACGTGGGGTTCCCCCTAAATATCCATACCAGACCCTTCAGGTCTGGGATGGATTTTAAGGGGAACCCCGCGCCAAAAAAAAAAATGGCGTGGGGTCCCCCTCAAAATCCATACCAGACCCTTATCCGAGCACGCAACCTGGCAGGCCGCAGGAAAAGAGGGGGGATGAGAGCGCCCCCCCCTGAACCGTACCAGGCCACATGCCCTCAACATTGGGAGGATGCTTTGGGGGTCTGTGACCCCTCAAAGCACCATGTCCCCATGTTGATGGGGACAAGGGCCTTGTCCCCACAACCCTGGCCGTTGGTTGTGGGGGTCTGCGGCCATCCCTCGCTCCCCTCTGACGTCATGGGAAAGCCATAGGGAAGTCCCCATGACATCCCCATGCGTCAGAGGGGGGCAGGGTCACCAGGTGGCCCCGCCCTCCGTTATAAAAGACCTGTCGAAGCGAAGCCTCACACAGCAGGAGCCTCCCATTGCGCGGAGCGGCCCGACACAGAAGAAGAGACGCCGACACAGTGGAAGAAGATGCCGGACGAGAAGTCCAGAGCAAGAAGAAGCGGATCAGAGGAAGAAGAAGAAGATGGAAGAAGATGGAAGAAGAAGATGAAGAAACTGAAGGATGAAGAAAGGAAGAAGGAAGAAGATGAAAGAAGAAGATGAAAGAAGACTTTAATAAAGGAATTGTCAAAGACCGTCTCCTGTCATTTTTAAAATTTTTGTCACTTTTTTGGTGAAATGGTAGGGGTACTTTCGTACCCCCTTACCATTTCACACAGGGGGGAAGGCCAGAATCTGGGGGTCCCCTTGTTAAAGGGGGCTTCCAGATTCCAATAAGCCCCCCGCCCGCAGACCCCCACAACCAACGACCAGGGTTGTGGGGACGAGGCCCTTGTCCCATCAACATGGGGACATGGTGCTTTGAGGGGTCACAGACCCCCAAAGCATCCTCCCAGGGCCGATCCTAGGGTCACAGACGCCTGGGTGCAGAAATATTTCTGGCGCCCCACGTGGGCGTGGTCATCTTACCAACTCCTCCCCTTTACAAATGTTTCTATGACAACGACTTCAACACAGAGATGTTCCCGTAAGAAGTCTTCGTTACCCTGGGATCCTCCCATGATCTTTTACCAATAAATAAAATACAGGAAGAGCGTACACTAATGAGACCTGGAGGGGAGTCTCTCTGATGCACACAGAGGGGGCTTCTGTTAGAGAGTCTATTAGAAAGAGCCCCCAGACATAGTACAGGAGATGGTCAGAGACTGTAGACATGATACTAGAGACAGTCAGAGACTGCAATCATAGTACAGGAGACGGTCAGAGACTGTAGACATGATACTAGAGACGGTCAGAGACTGCAATCATAGTACAGGAGATGGTCAGGCTGCACACAATACAGGAGATGGTCAGAGACTGCAGACATGTTACAAGAGATGGTAGTAAATAATGGCCGATCGGCCCTCTCACCTGACTCAGCGATACAGCAACAACGGTTCCTCTGATCAGGAGTCAGCTCACTCTGAATTGCCCGTGGCGACTCCGCTGGGTAGAGCCCAGATCTGTATTCCTGCAATGACTCTATTCCTTTCTCCACCAGGGATGGTGCCAGGCTGTGTGGCTTTTTCTCTCTGATGGTGTTCTCTCAGCACTGCCCTCTCCCTCTGGAGTCCCTGAAAGCTTTCCCGGGCTCCTGGCTTTCTCTCTCCCATTCAGCTGAGCATGCTGTTTGGGCTGCAGTTTCCGTGTTACAGTGGGGCTGCCAGTCCTTGGGACCACATGTCCCACAATCCTTTTCTTTGCTCCTTTGTTTTTTCTTCCCTGGCCGTTATGAAGGCGGGGGAAGAAACATAGTGTGCCGCTCATTAGTACAGCAGCGCACGAGGAGGTGAGGGAAAGGGGAAATAAGAGCCCGCAGCTGCAGTGGCATCACTAGGGTTGGTGTCACCTGGTGCAGTAAAACATGGTATCACCCCCTCCACCAACTATAGTCGTCCCTCAGTACAGACCCCACTCCATTAAGTATAGACCCCCCCTCCGTCAGTGCAGACCCTTCACTAAGTATAAATACCTCCCTCAGGACAGACCCCCCCCATCAGTATAGACCCCCAGGACAAAACACCCCCCTTTATCAGTATAGACCCCCCCTCAGGACAAACCTTTCCCCCCCTACATTAGTACAAACCCCCCAGAACAAACCACCCCCCCCCCATTAGTACAGACCCCCCAGAACAAACCACCCCCTCCATTAGTACAGACCCCCCAGGACAATCCACCCCCCTCCATTAGTATAGTACCCCCCAGGACAACCCCCCCCCACATTAGTACAGACCCCCCCACATTAGTATAGCCCCCCCAGGACAAACCCCCCCATTAGTATAGACCCCCCAGGACAAACCCCCCCTACATTAGTATAAACCCCCCAGGACAAACCAGCCCGCCACCCACATTAGTATAGACCCCCAGGACAAACCACCCCCCACATTAGTATAGACCCCCCAGGACGAACCCCCCCCCCACATTAGTATAGACCCCCCCCAGGACAAACCACCCCCCACATTAGTATAGACCCCCCAGGCCGAACCACCCCCCACATTAGTATAGACCCCCCCAGGACAAACCACCCCCCACATTAGTATAGACCCCCCAGGACGAACCACTCCCCACATTAGTATAGACCCCCTCAGGACAAACCACCCCCCCACATTAATATAGACCCCCCAGGACAAACCCCACCTACATTAGTATAAACCCCCAGGACAAACCAGCCCCCCACCCACATTAGTATAGACCCCCAGGAAAAACCACCCCCCACATTAGTATAGACCCCCTCAGGACAAACCACCCCCCCCCACATTAGTATAGACCCCCCCAGGACAAACCCCCCACATTAGTATAGACCCCCCCAGGACAAACCAGCCCCCATACATTAGTATAGACCCCCCAGGACAAACCCCCCCTACATTAGTATAGACCCCCCAGGACAACCCCCCCCCCTACATTAATATAGACCCCCCAGGACAAACCACCCCTACATTAATATAGACCCCCCAGGACAAACCACCCCCCACATTGGTATAGACCCCCCCAGGACAAACCACCCCCCACATTAGTATAGACCCCCCAGGACAAACCCCCCCACATTAGTATAGACCCCCCCAGGACAAACCCCCCACATTAGTAGACCCCCTAGGACGAACCCCCCCCCACACATTAGTAGACCCCCTAGGACGAACCCCCCCCCCACATTAGTATAGACCCCCCCCAGGACAAACCACCCCCCCCACATTAGTATAGACCCCCCCCAGGACAAACCACCCCCCCCCCCACATTAGTATAGACCCCCCCAGGACAACCCCCCCACATTAGACAACCCCCCCCCACATTAGTATAGACCCCCCAGGACAAACCCCCCCCCCCACATTGGTATAGACCCCCCCAGGACAAACCCCCCCCCCCACATTAGTATAGACCCCCCAGGACAAACCCCCCCCCCCACATTAGTATAGACCCCCCCAGGACAAACCCCCCACATTAGTATAGACCCCCCAGGACAACCCCCCCCCCACATTAGTAGACCCCCTAGGACAAACCCCCCCACATTAGTATAGACCCCCCAGGACAAACCACCCCCCCACATTAGTATAGAGTCCCCCAGGACAACCCCCCCACATTAGTATAGACCCCCCCTAGACAAACCACCCCCCCACATTAGTATAGACCCCCCCCCCCACATTGGTATAGACCCCCCCCTAGACAAACCACCCCCCACCACTAGGCTAATTAAAACCACCCGGGCGGCAGCTGGAGAGGACAGTGTGCAGCCGCGCCGCCCGGGTGGAGAACAACAGAGCGTGTGTGATGCTGGTGCTGGTGGGCAGAAGGCGGAAGTTAAACACAGGACTCCTCCTGTGTTTAACTTCCGCCTCCTGCCCACCAGCACCAGCATCACACACGCTCTGTTCTAAACAAGTCGGGCTCAGCCACGGAGCGCCCCACCCCCCGTGGCGTCACTGCGCGGCCGCGGGCCGCGGCTGTGACAGGCGGAGAGAGCCGCGCCGCCTACGGACAAGGAGAGGAGGAGGGGGCGGAGCACTCTGGCGCTCCAGCGCCCCCACCTCTGTGGCGCCTGGGTGCATTGCACCCCGTGCACCCCGGGACGGATCGGCCCTGCGCAATGTTGAGGGCATGTGGCCTGGTACGGTTCAGGAGGGGGGTGCTCTCTTTTCCTGCGGCTTGCCAGGTTGCATGCTCGGATAAGGGTCTGGTATGGATTTTGAGGGGGACCCCACGCCATTTTATTTTATTTGATGTGGGGTTCCCCTTAATATCCATAGCAGACCTGAAGGGCCTGGTAATTGAATTTGGGGGAACCCCCACACTTTTTTTTTTTTATCAATGACTGTTCTCTGTATTACGGTAGCTGACAATTCATTAAAGCCGCGAGTGATTTTAAATAGCTTTTTTTCCTGCAAAAATGACACTTTGTGCAGGGACAGTTCTAAGCACGGGAAACATGCGCCCTTTTACAGGCATACTATAGACACCCCCCAGGTACGAAATTTAAAGGTATATTACACTTTTATTGTTTCACTTTAAGCATTATTAAAATCACTGCTCCCGAAAAAACGGCCGTTTATAAAAGTTTTTTTTTTGCATTGATACATGTCCCCTGGGGCAGGACCCCCCCAAACACTTTTTATGACAATAACTTTTTAAAAATCAATGACTTTCAATGACTGTTCTCTGTATTATGGGGAGCCGACAATTCATATAGCCGTGAGTGCTTTTAAAAGACATTTTAAAAAGCACCATTACATCGCCGAACACCGGACCCGAACCCAAACATACAGTCAATTGTTTGGGTTCGGGTCCGGGACCCGAACACCCAAAAGCCCGGTACGGACCCGAACTTTACAGTTCGGGTTCGCTCAACCCTAATTATAATGCACCTTACTTTGGAAGCAAAATAATATTTAAGCATCCCAACCCTATGATGTTAGCAATACCAGGTTTTACATTTACATATTTCTGTTCTTGTTGCACCACTTACAGGAAAGGTTAACGTTTTAGCAAAGGACCAGGGTTCATGAGTCACTCAGAGACTTATATGGCAAAATGGGACTTGTAAAGGATAAGTTCAGCTATCGTAACATGTTACACCCATATTCAGGATGTAACACCTAATGCTGCATACACACGATCAGAATTTCGGCCAGCAAAAAGCCAATGAGAGCTTTTCATCGGAAAATGCGACCATGTGGAGGCTTTATGGGAGTTTTGCTGGCCGAATTCCCGCCAGCAAAAATTTGAGAACATGTTCTCAATTTTTCCGACGGAAAAACTTTCTATCGGAAATTCCGATCGTGTGTATGCAATTCCAACGCGCAAAATTCCGATGCATGCTCAGAAACAATTTGACGCATACTCGGAAGCATTAAACTTCCCTTTTATAGTGCCGTCGAACGTGTTGTATGTCGCGGTGTTATTGACCGTCGGAATTTGGTGTGACCGTGTGTAGGCCAGACAGTTTGAGCGGAATTCCATCGGAATTCCGACGGGAAAACCATCAGAGCTTTTTCCGACGAAAATTCCGATCGTGTGTATGCGGCATTACAGATGCAGCAGCCCTTGCACTGTCCGATCCCCCATTTTGAGCTTCTCGCTCTCTGTCAAAGTTTTTTAAAAGTTCTGTGATTTTTAAAACTGACTTTGTGGCTGTCGCCGTGTAGTTCTCAATGATTTACCAGGGCACCGTTGAGTGCTATAATAGTTCATTGAGTCTTCCTGAGTCCGCAATGAGTCCTGCATAGCACCTGTGATCTGCTAGTCACAGGTGCAATGCTTTGCAGGCACATAGTAAACAAATAATAAATGCACATTTTTTACCTTCAAAAAGATATGCGTTTATTTTTATTTTTGTACAAAGGTGAAGAAGCATATCTGTACGGTTAGTCTCCCATGGAGCCATCTACACCCTGATAAAAGTGCAACTATGGTTTAGTTCCTTGACCCAGAATTTGTATAAAATGTATTTTGTATCAATGGCTACTTTTAGTCAGGACCTAATAACACAGCTGTTTTTTTCATGGCAAATCCCTTTTAGGTGATATTTCAAGTAGGTATTGTTTTCAGTAAGGAACCCATGGATAGTTGCAGCACTCACAGATATTTCATAAATGCAGTATGTATACATAAGAGAACAAAGAAATTAGCTGATATAAATTGGTACACTACGGTACCTGTCTACAAAGCTTGGTAAAGCAGTGATCATTCTTGCTTTGCATCACTGGGGTCCAGGGTTTGAGTCACACCAGGGAACCAGGGAAGCTATGTGCATGGAGCTTGTATGTTCTCCATGCACAATCCAACAGCATATCATTAGGATAATTGGCTCCCTTGGGAATGCTGTATGCAGCTCCAGGTCAGTGACTTCACTGATAGGAGAACCAAAGTATGCAAAGCTTATAATAGCAGAGGTACTCATGACAGGTTATCTTTAACTTTATCAGGGCAAAATATGAAACTATAATAAAATGTTATTCTTATTGTAAAACTATGTTAAAAATTAGGTCTCGCTTGAATTCAAGAAACTGTGGTGCAGTTTTCCTGTTACTAGTATGCTTGTGCAATTAAAAACCTCCCGCAGGAGCAATTTTTATGCCTTCATAAAAATAATGATAAGCTTCCCAGATCTGATGGCCAGGCTTTGGTTTTTGATGTTTAACTTCAAGCAAAAAACTATACCAAGAAAAAAAATAAGTATTTGAAAGTCATAGGAAAAAATCAGTTACATCTTTCTCATCCTCGGGTTATTATGAGTGAGCAAGGCTACACTACTGAACTGTATCAAAAAAGGAAACTGATCATATCAGCTACACGTCAGACAGAAGTGAGAATTGGGAGACATTATTAAAGGGGAATATTTACAAAGCATAGAATCTTACATTCACCAAGTATTCACTGCAGGCTTTATAAATATATCCCTAAAAGTGTGACTTTCTTACAGGATATATTCCCTTTTTGTCTTATAACCGACACAGCAGTATGCTTCGCAAACTGAGCATCTTATTTGTACAATAATTTGGAACAGCAATATTTACCTTTATCAGTAGATGAATCGTCGAAGAGTGCAAGTTATCTCTACCTGTAGACCCTTTAGGCAAATCTCAAAAGATAAAATGATAAAGCAATGAGACAATGCTCATAATAAGAGTTACATTTAACAAATGTGCGACAGTGAACAGCTTCCTGTATCAAGGAAAATGTCTTTGCTGACCCCCTTCTAGAAATGCTGTCTCTGGACTCAATATTCTCAGAATCACTGACCTGGCACAAGTATGTTGATCATAAAGTCTTACTTTGGATGATTGCACTGGTCCATGTGAGTAACGCCCCAGTCGGAAATTCTGACGGAAAAAGTCAGATCGGATTATGTTGTCGGAAAATCCGATCGTGTGTGGGCTCTAGCGGACTTTTTCCGTCGGAATTTCCGACGGAAAAAGTTTGAGAGCAGGACCTAAAATTTTCCGACAACAAAATCCGATCGGAATTTTTTTGATCGCGTGTATAGAATTCCGACGCACAAAGTGCCACGCATGCTCAGAATAAATTTGGGGATGCAAGCTATTGGCTACTGGCCTCTTCGTAGTCCCATCGTACGTGTTTTATGTCACTGCGTTCTGAACAATCGGATTTTCCGACAACTTTGTGCGACCGTGTGTATGCAAGACAAGTTTCGGACAAAATGTTGTGGTCGGAATGTCCGACCGTGTGTATGGGGCATTAGACTTCACAGTTTCAATGGAGGCAGAAGTGCACTGATAATGAGTCGTCTGCATTAATACTAATAATTTGGCAGGTTACAAGCATAAATAGCATGTTTTATTTTGCATATTGCAACTTTGAGGCAGATAACAGCATGCCTCATTTGTTTGAAGCAAACTGTTTTAACCTATGTATGAACATTAGCTTACTTGCCAGAAAAGCTGAAGCTCTATTGCAAGTTTGAGACTAATAGTAATACCTCAAAGCTGTATTTTGCCAACCGTGTTTGGGCATTGAAATAGGGAAGGCATCAGGAACCCAGAATTATGCTTTTAAAGAAGACTTCTGAAGAACTGTGCTAGTGAAGCTACAGTTACCCATGCAAGTCATTGCCTATAGCTAACTAGGTAAATAAAGATATAGAAAAACTGTTATCAGGCCTGAAATATGCAGATCAAGCCACTACTGTATACCCATTTTGACATTTTGGTATAGTTCAAAATGAATGAGCTATAGATCATAGAATACTCATAGAGTTAATTAGTAGCAAATTTAAAAGTTAAATGGGGATGTAAAGGCAGAAGGTTTTTTATATTAATGCGTTCTATGCATTAAGATAAAAAGCCTTCTTTGTGTAGCAGCCTCCCTCAGCCCCCCTAACACTTACCAGAGGTCCCTCTCTGTCCAGTGATGTCCACTGGCTGTCCGAGATTAGCTGGGACACAGCAGCGACGCCATTTGGTCCCGCTGCTGTCAATCAAAGTCAGCTAGCCAATCATGGAAGAGAGAGGGTGGGGCTGGTTGGGGCTCTGTGTCTTAATGGGCACAAGGAGCTGTGACTCAGCTTGGGTGTCCCTGTAGCAAGCTGCTTGCTGTAGGGGCATTGAACTGAAGGGAGGGGCCAGAATCACAGAAGAGGGACCCAAGAAGAGGAGGATCCAGGCTGCTCTGTGCAAATCCACTGCAACAGAGCAGGTAAGTATAACATGTTTGTTATTTTTATAGGGAAAAAATGAGACTTTAGAATCACTTTAATTTGATATATATAGGTGGTGGATAGGAGTTATTTGTTGATGAGAATGTAGAGTGGCACAGTCATGGTAAGAAAAATTGTTTTTTGGGAGGCTAATCATAAAATTCCTCTGTTGGAACTCGAATTCAGACAGCTGAACTGCTTGGGTGGTTCTGTAACCTAGCCTCTCCTGTCCACCTGCCAGGATACTGGGCTTAATATAGAAGAGCAGGGAAGCCTCACAAGAATGGGCTGGTGGAGGGTGAACAGGGAGGGTAAACAGAATTACTGTGTTTTGTTTAAGAGTATGTGGAAGTTTCACCTACCAAAATGTGAGTTTGTTCAGGCTGCACAAGAGCCTACTACATAGACTGTATGTATAGACTGTATTTGTCGACGTAAGCAGGATTTTATTCTTTTTTTTTTCCTGCTGAAATAAAGCTGTTTTCGTGTTAATAATGTACATAAAAATAATATGAAATATATATATATATATATATATAATGTGTATGTGTGTGTTTAGGTATGTATAGAGTTATGTCCAAAAGTAAGTACATCTAATGGAGATCGTTGAGTAAGTAAGTACATCATTGACTTCAGAAACTCGTATTGTCCTCTTCAGCATACAGTGGTGTGAAAAAGTGTTTGCCCCCTTCCTCATTTCCTGTTCCTTTGCATGTTTGTCACACTTAAGTGTTTCGGAACATCAAACCAATTTAAACAATAGTCAAGGACAACACAAGTAAACACAAAATGCAATTTGTAAATGAAGGTGTTTATTATTAAAGGTGAAAAAAAAATCCAAACCATCATGGCCCTGTGTGAAAAAGTGATTGCCCCCTAAACCTAATAACTGGTTGGGCCACCCTTAGCAGCAACAACTGCAACCAAGCGTTTGCGATAACGTGCAATGAGGCTTTTACAGCGTCCTGGAGGAATCTCGCGGTCCCCCACCCGGAGCGGTACTTCCTGGCGGCTCAGATGCAGCAGCTGTTGGCTGTGGGGTTCCGGAAGGAGGCACCCCGAACCTAGAATTAATACTGGCGGAAGCGGGTCATGATACATTAATAGAAACATTAGAGGCGGGCTCATTCGGGAATGAATACCCTACTATAAAAATGATAAGAAAAACCTGGGCAACGGTTAAAAAACAATTACATTATAAAGGTACGATTGAACAAACGCCCCTTTGGAATAATAAAAATCTTAAAGAGATCTATATGATTGGTAAAATAAGGGACTGGGAAAGAAATGGGATCACTAGACTGTGCCATTTATATAGAGGTAATACACTGAAAAAATTTACGGAATTAAAACGAGAGTTTAAATGTAGCACAATACTCCCATTTCTCATACCTACAAGTGGAGCATGCATTGGGGGTACAGTTTTTAGAACAACCATTAAGATGGCAAAAAATGCCACTCTTCCAAAAGATCCTGCAGATAGGTTCAACTAAAGGGCTAATATCAGGCTTATATGAATACATGGGACAGTATACAGATCCGAAGGGCAGACTTGAAAAGGTAAAAGTGCAATGGGAAAAAGATCTTGGCTCAATACCGGATAAACAATGGAGAAGAATTCTGGAGAAAGGGTCAAAGGTGTCAGTATCCCCCCAGCAGAGAGTGTCACATTTAATGCTAATTAATAGAGCATATTATACCCCCAAGCGGCTGTTTAGATTTGGCAGAAGGGTTGATTATAAGTGTCCCAGATGTCAAATAACAGGAGATCTTATCCACATGTTGTGGAATTGTCCCAAACTAGTTCACTACTGGAAGGAAGTGACTAACAGTATAAGTGCGATATTTGGAGTGAAAATAGAGCTGGAACCCAAAGGATGTATACTGGGGTATAGAGAAGAACAGGAAGAGAGTAAAAGTAAAACTACGGCAGTGTTGAGATGTTTATTTCAAGCAAGAAAACTAATAGCAGGTAAATGGCAATCAAAGGAACCTCCCACAGTGGAAAACTGGATGGGGATAGTGAATGAGACCTTATACAGAGAGAAGGTGGTATATATGAAGAGAGATAATGTTCAAGAGTTTAATAGAATGTGGAGCCCATGGTTAACTAAAATGAACCCACCAGAAGTTGTAGATTAGAGAGGGAGGAGAGAGAATACTATATGGTTGTTCTCTGGTTTGTTAAATGGAAGTGTAGCTACTAATGAACGGTATGTGCAATAGCAGAATGGCAGGGGGTGGAAAGGGAGTTGGGGAGAAAAGAGGCGAAGAAATTCCGTACGGTGTTGAATAGATCTTATGAAATGAAGAATACATAACCCTGATGCGATTGGTCTTTTGTTTTGCTTATTGTTACTTCTGTATACATGAAAAAAATTCAATAAAGAATAAATTTAAAAAAAATAATAATAATTTGGCAGGTTACAAGCATAAATAGCATGTTTTATTTTGCATATTGCAAGTTTGAGGCAGATAACAGCATGCCTCATTTGTTTGAAGCAAACTGTTTTAACCTATGTATGAACATTAGCTTACTTGCCAGAAAAGCTGAAGCTCTATTGCAAGTTTGAGACTAATAGTAATACCTCAAAGCTGTATTTTGCCAACCGTGTTTGGGCATTGAAATAGGGAAGGCATCAGGAACCCAGAATTATGCTTTTAAAGAAGACTTCTGAAGAACTGTGCTAGTGAAGCTACAGTTACCCATGCAAGTCATTGCCTATAGCTAACTAGGTAAATAAAGATATAGAAAAACTGTTATCAGGCCTGAAATATGCAGATCAAGCCACTACTGTATACCCATTTTGACATTTTGGTATAGTTCAAAATGAATGAGCTATAGATCATAGAATACTCATAGAGTTATTTAGTAGCAAATTTAAAAGACCCTTTACAGGAAATATGTTAGAGTTAAATGGGGATGTAAAGGCAGAAGGTTTTTTATATTAATGCGTTCTATGCATTAAGATAAAAAGCCTTCTTTGTGTAGCAGCCTCCCTCAGCCCCCCTAACACTTACCAGAGGTCCCTCTCTGTCCAGTGATGTCCACTGGCTGTCCGAGATTAGCTAGGACACAGCAGCGATGCCATTTGCTCCCGCTGCTGTCAATCAAAGTCAGCTAGCCAATCATGGAAGAGAGAGGGTGGGGCTGGGTTGGGGCTCTGTGTCTTAATGGGCACAAGGAGCTGTGACTCAGCTTGGGTGTCCCTGTAGCAAGCTGCTTGCTGTAGGGGCATTGAACTGAAGGGAGGGGCCAGAATCACAGAAGAGGGACCCAAGAAGAGGAGGATCCAGGCTGCTCTGTGCAAATCCACTGCAACAGAGCAGGTAAGTATAACATGTTTGTTATTTTTATAGGGAAAAAAACGAGACTTTAGAATCACTTTAATTTGCTATATATAGGTGGTGGATAGGAGTTATTTGTTGATGAGAATGTAGAGTGGCACAGCCATGGTAAGAAAAATAGTTTTTTGGGAGGATAATCATAAAATTCCTCTGTTGGGACTAGAATTCAGACAGCTGAACTGCTTGGGTGGTTCTGCAACCTAGCCTCTCTTGTCCACCTGCCAGGATACTGGGCTTAATATAGAAGAGTAGGGAAGCCTCACACGAATGGGCTGTGGAGGGTGAACAGAATTACTGTTTTTTGTTTAAGAGTATGTGGAAGTTTCACCTACCAAAATTTGAGTTTGTTCAGACTGCACAAGAGCCTACTACATAGACTGTATGTATAGACTGTATTTGTTGACTTAAGCACAATTTTATTTTCTTGTTTTTCCTGCTGAAGTAAAGCTGTTTTAATGTTAATAATGTACATACAAATAATATGAAATTATATATATATATATATATATATATATATATAGATGTATAGAGTTATGTCCAAAATTAAGTACATCTAATGGAGATTGTTGACTTTTTCAACATATTTGAACAGGCAAACATTAGATCTTCATTAAAACAATGTTTATAGATAAAGGTGAGATGAAAAAAAATTGCAATAATGTATTCACCAAAAATAGATGAAATGGTGTACAGTGGAAAAAGTAAGTACATCATTGGCTTCAGAAACTCGTATTGTCCTCTTCAGCATAAATAACTTTTTGGTGACATTGTTGACCAAAATTCCTTCAATTGCAAGGTGATTGTGAGTTTCCATACAAAAACAACTTGTTTCAAATCCCCCACAACATTTTTCATGGGAATCAAATCAAGGCTGTCACTAGGCCATTTCACAACCCTTCATTTGTTTTTTCTGAATCACGCCTTGGTAGATTTGCTTTTGTACTTTGGATCACATTAATGTGTTGAAAGTTCTATTTCCAGTTCAACTTTAAAACACATTGCCTGCATTCTTCTCAAGTACATTTTTGGTATGATGCAGAAATACTAGATTTGATGATGCAGCAAAGCATTCCTAATCCTAACTAGACTATATCCATCACCTTGCTTCGCAGTTGGTATGGGGTATGGAGTATGCTGGTATTGGTTTGAGCCAGACATCCCTATCTTTGATTCATCAGTCCACAGCATATTGTTTCTGAAGCCCTAGTGTTTGCCTATATGGTCAAAGGCAAACCGTAGTATTGCTCTAATGTTATTTTTGTACAGCAAAGGTTTTTATCTTGCAGCTTACATTTTCAATGTCTCTTTCTGATTTTAGATGAAAGCACTTTGTTGTAAGAGTTACCTGAAGATTCTGCAAAAAAATTTGGGGTTTCTTGGAGAATTCTTTAATCTTGAGATTTCAGGCACTGGGCCAAATTTGCTGGGTTGGCCAGTCCTGGACAAGTAACAGTTGCTTGAAATCTATGCCACTTGGAGATTATTTTCCTTATAGTGGAAAGGTTGATTTAAATTAGGGCTGTTACTGATTAAAATTTTCATTTTCGATTAATCGATTTTTTTAAATCGATTAATCGACTAATTTTATAATGCACATACAGATAAGAGCAAAAAATCTAAACAAAACAAATAAATGTAAATACAACCCCCTTATGCAAGCTGGAATTTTCACAGAATTCAAATAGCAATGGTAAAAGGATTCAAAAAAGCTGTGACATACTCCAAGACTCTGCCCTCCCCCTGCACCATGCCCACAGACACGGGCTGCCCCCTGCGACTTACCCACAGACTCTGCCTCCCCCTACTGCTGCACCATGAATGTACCCTGCCACATGCCCATATAATCTGCCTGCCCCTGCGACATGCCTGTCCCCTGTACCATAGATGCACCCTGCCACATGCCCATAGACTCTGCCTGCACCATGTATGCCCCCCACAACATGCCCACAGACTCTTCCCATTTTCTGTAACATGCCTGACAGTTTTAGCACTGCATTCACTGATCATCATGTGTGGTCCCATTTGGTGATGCCAGGCATCCCACCTAAGGACCTCTATATCAAGTAAGTTGACCACCACTGATCCAATCCTTTCATATGCTAAAAAAAACACAGGTGCAATACAAAACGCCAACAAGAAAACGTTACAAGTACTACGAGAGGGTTTACTTTACGTGACATGAAGGCGGATGTATAGAAAAGATTAATTGCAATGTATCCAAGCATTAGAATAGTTGTAGCATTGGATCGCAGTCAGGTGTCTGATTAGCAGACAGGCACATAGCTGTCTCCCCAGCACAGGGCTAACAGGTTGAGACACACCTGGGGCCGGGAAGCCTGTGTTGGTAGAGAAGGCGTGTACAGAACACAGCTCACTGAACACTGGTATTCCTGTCAGCTGTGTGTAATACTCCGCTCCAACTTCACTATCCAGCCATTCCCGCTCCCAGCTCTCCTCAGGTAACAGAGCGCACTGGCACTCATAGCACAGTGTAATACAAGTCTACACATATTAGCAGGGAACTGAGCGCATACCTTACGTAAATGTTACATAGTTACATAGTTACATAGTTAGCTAGGCCGAAAAAAGACACAAGTCCATCCAGTTCAACCATAAAAATAAAAGAAATAATAAATAAAAATAAAATATATCGTACAATCCAATAAACCCCATTCTATACCCACAGTTGATCCAGAGGAAGGCAAAAAAAAAACCCAAAAGAGCATGCTCCAATCTGCTACAGCAGGGAAAAAAAATCCCTTCCTGATCCCCCTAGAGGCAATCGGATTTTCCCTGGATCAACTTTACCTATAAATGTCAGTACCCAGTTATATTATGTACATTTAGGAAAGTATCCAGGCCTTTCTTAAAGCAATCTATTGAGTTAGCCAGAACCACCTCTGGAGGGAGTCTATTCCATATTTTCACAGCTCTTACTGTGAAGAAACCTTTCCGTATTTGGAGATGAAATCTCTTTTCCTCTAGACGTAAGGAGTGCCCCCTTGTCCTCTGTGTTGACCGTAAAGTGAATAGCTCAACACCAAGTTCACTATATGGACCCCTTATATATTTGTACATGTTGATCATATCCCCCCTTATTCTCCTCTTCTCAAGAGTGAATAAATTCAGTTCCTCTAATCTTTCCTCATAGCTAAGCTCCTCCATGCCTCTTATCAGTTTGGTTGCCCTTCTCTGCACTTTCTCCAGTTCCCTTTTTGAGAACTGGTGCCCAAAACTGAACTGCATATTCCAGATGAGGTCTTACTAATGATTTGAACAGGGGCAAAATTATATCTCTCTCTCTGGAGTCCATACCTCTCTTAATACAAGAAAGAACTTTGCTTGCTTTGGAAACCGCAGCTTGACATTGCATGCTATTATTGAGCTTATGATCTACCAAAACCCCCAGATCCTTCTCCACTACGGATGATCTGGGGGTTTTGGTATGTATCCCCGCTCCCAGCAGCAAACTATAGTCCGGTGGAGGTGAGACTAGTGGACGGGGCAGTGTTGGCGAGTGCTGCAGTCGAAGGACTTCCCCATCCCGTCCTCCCAGCTCCATACATCCACTCACCTCCAGCGATACAGCTGACTCTCCCCCCTTTCCTTCGTTAGCAGACGGAGGCACTTGGGGAAGGGGGGAGGAGTCCGGTGACGTCGATGTCTGTGATGTCACCGGATCTCTGACGGAACTCCCTGAAGACCCAGAAGCCGACAGAGAGGTGAGTACTGATTAAAATAATTTTAATCGAACAAAAAAATTAACGATTAATCAAGGAGTTAATCGTTAATTTCTGCAGCCCTAATTTAAATAAATAATAGTATAACATTTTAAATAATTTGGTGTAATTGTTAACCCCTTTCTAGACTCATAGATGCCCACATCCTTCATTCTGAGGGGCTTAGTGAGCTATTTTGATCTTGGTATGATGATTTCACGCGCCTCAAAAGTAAAAATAAAACCAGCCTCTAGATATCTGAGGTCTAAATAAGACTTTAGATCCACTTACATAATCCATGAAGAGGTCCCAATCACTGGCACCTAATCTGGAACACTGATTTAAATTTCATAGATTTGAAGTGATGGTAAATAAGGAATGTTGCTTATGTTTGCCTTGTGACAAATATGCATTTTTGTTCATTTCGATTTTGAGAATGAATACATCTTGTTAAGTTCATGCTTCATTTATTTAAGAATATCAGAAAATAGAAAAATATGAATTGCGCTAATTAAATCACCCTAATTCTCATGTGTCAAAAAACACAGAAAATGACATATGATACAAACCATACGCACACAAATAAAATAAATAAAATGAACTAAATCACAATATGTGTATACTCAATGACATAAAATGTAATGAAAAAAAATTCATGTGTGAGTATTCAATAAAAACATATAACCAAAATGTGCTAAAAAATGAAGTGAAAAATATTGAGAGAAAAAAATAGAATCTGATGAGGTAGAGAAATTTGATCGGGGTTCTCTATTGTCTGAAAAACCAGATAAGGATGGTGATAATAATAGCAGAAATTTAGTATGCCCGCTCATTACCAGCTATTCACACCAACACTTCTCTGTTAAAAAATTGCTATTTAAACACTGGCACATTATAAAAAATGACTGGATATTGGGATCAGTACTCCCCGAGAAACCTCAGGTAGTTTTCAGAGGGGTTCCAGCTTTAAGATCATTGGTGGCTACCAATGTTTGTGACCCCCCTGATAAAAAAGTAATGTTCTTCCAGAATATGGTGGGTTTTTATAGATGCAAGAAATGCACAGTCTGTATGGTTAATGCCATTAAGGATAGGAAAATTACACACTTCAAATCCACCTGTTCCACTCTGGGGGTCGTGTATCTTCTCATGTGCCCATGTGGGCTTCAATACGTGGGGCGCACTGTTCGACCACTTCAGGTTCGTTTAGGGGAGCACATCGGAAATATCAAGAGAGGCTGTAAGGGGCATCCTGTTTCAAGGCATTATTTGGAATGCCACAGACAGGACCCTAATGCCGTGTAAACGCGGTCGGAATTTCCGATGGAAACAGTCCGATGGGAGCTTTTCATCTGATTTTCCCACTGTGTGTATGCCCATCTGTCTTTTTCTGTCGGAATTTCCGATGGACTTTGGATTGAGAACCTGTTCTTAATTTTTCCGACGGAAAACCTTTCTAACGGATTTTCCGGTCGTGTGTATGCAATTCCGACACGCAAAATTCCGACGCATGTTCGGAAACAATTTGACGCATGCTCAGACGCATTAAACTTCCCTTTTATAGTGCAGTGGAACGCGTTGTATGCCGTGGTGTTATTGACCGTCGGAATTTGGTGTGGCCGTGTGTAGGCAAGACAGTTTGAGCGAAATTCCGTCGGAATTCCATCAGAGCTTTTTCCCCCGAGAATTCCGACCGTGTGTACGCGGCATTAAGGGACCAAGTTTGTGGGCATTGATCGTTTGAAATTGCCTTGGAGAGGGGGACCCAAACGACAAGCCATTTCAAAGCTTGAAATGGGGTGGATTTACAAAAGATGTTTGAGACCCCTAGAATTAAATGATGATATCGATGTGAATGCATTTATAGATAACGCATAATAATGTCTGCACCTGTTTTTAATTGCCTTTATTCGGAGTTAAATGTAATTGATTATCGTTATTTGGAGTTCTTATGCGCGATATTTCGAGAGAACACCTGTCTTGATGTGTAACTCATTATAACTATCATGGTGACATTGAGGTATTCTTCTCATTATTCGAAAGTAAGTAGTCTAGCTTCTGTTATTATGGCTTAAAATCAGATGACAGTATTTTTTGGACTGCTACATGTTGTCCATTGACTAGTCTGGCTTTTTCTCCTTTTTAATTCTAACAATTATTTTACTTGCAGTTTTAATAAATAATTATTATTATTTTTTATAGATTATGACAAATTTTCTGAGTGACTATGGGCTATAGATTCAGCTGTCTTTATGATTTATATATAGCCATAGCGGTGCATATTATTCTGTCATATGCGCACTTATTTTTAAACAATGAATAGTCATGAATTACATTGTTGCGTAGATTCCTCGCTCCTCTTCAGATGTGTATTGAGGTTGTACGAACACGAAGTGCGTCAGATCGAGGTCTGGTGTTCTCTCGCAATATTTTCTTGTATGACGGCTCCGCAGCCATAATGAGGCTTGGCTGCGGCGCAGTCATATAAATGGTGATGGTTTCAGTACGTCGCCCGTGCCCCATTGAAGACGTCAACTCTGGCGAAATATGTAGGGTGGTACTACGTACTGACGCCCCCCATGTGTTTTTTGGAACACGGGTGTTTGTTTATACACTGCCGGCAATTTTTAAATGTAGCGAGTGACGCTGGTCCCCCCTTTTTTGTATCTGTTTTTTACTACGAATAAACCAGTTTGTTACGATACTACACCATTGGAGTTATCTCTTATCTTCCACTTATGTTGGTGTTGGTGTCTATCGGATCGTGATCATTTGGAATCCTGGTTCCTGCTTTGTGGACTCCTATCTGACGGACGTGTTCAGTGACCGGTTGGATACCCCATTTACCCGTGCAGAGGGTTATATCTGCTTGCACTTCAGACCTCGCTATTTAGGGGGTTCACCCAATCTGGTAAGGTGCATATATCAGTTTGACCGTCCTACATCTTGGTTTCCTACTTCCATCTCCCCTTCATCTACAGAGCTTTGGTGACAATTTTCCTTTCATGTTTTGGATCTTCCGCTGGATCATACTGTGTCTTCATTGATGCAATTTTTTTGATTTGGACTGTTGATGGACTTATATTTACATTATATTTATTTTCATTTATTTTCATCTATTTTATTTTATTTTTCTCTCAATATTTTTCACTTCATTTTTGAGCACATTTTGGTTACGGTATATGTTTTTATTGAATACTCACACATGATTTTTTTTTCATTACATTTTATGCCATTGAGTATACACATACTGTGATTTAGTTAATTTTATTTATTTTATTTGTGTGCGTATGGTTTGTATCATATGTCATTTTCTGTGTTTTTTGACACATGAGAATTAGGGTGATTTAATTAGCGCAATTTATATTTTTATATTTTCTGACACTATACCGATATTTGTGTTTTTTTTTTTTGCAGATTTTTTTACACAATCTATCCACTTTTGAGCGCAGTTTTATTTCTTTTGTTTATATATTTAAGAATATCACCTTTATATGTAGGAACAGTTTGAATGAAGATGTTTGCCTGTTCAAATATTTTGAAATAGTCATCAATTTCCATGGTCTGTACTTATTTTTTCACAAACCTGTATATATAATTTAAACATGTTGCATTTGCATTAAAGTGACCCTGTCACTATAGTAAACTTTCCAAGTGAAGCATATGCTGTAAAAGAAGAATGTGCTGTATATACTTACCTCTGTTCATAAGAAATGGTCCCCTGAGGTCTGTAAAAAAACTGACACTTCTAAAAGTGGTTAAAGCGGAGCTTAATTTACCCTTTCTTCAATGGTAGCCATCCTTCACTGGTGCTAGCATCTTCTTTTAGGGGCCGGTCTTCAGCTGTCTTCATTGGTCACTCCTGCGTATTCGCAGTTGTCGGTCTTCCCGACACACAGGGACTGTGCCGGCTATGCAAGCTAATCTGCACATGTGCAGTTCAATTCACATGCCATAGAACTCTGCGAGCAGGCAGGTAGGTGTATTAAATTACAGAAGAGAAATTGCATGTCTCTTCTGCAATAAAGAGCTTGTAGTTTATGAACTTTAGTTCTGTTTTAATCCCTAGTCCCCTACAGTTTTCACTGGTTTCTCCTTTGACCTCCAGATCACTTTTTTTCTGCAGTGACATGAAGTTCAGAAGGGGGAACCAGTAGAAGCCATGGGAGACCCAGTGTATCTACACTCCCCGAAGTGGCACAGTGTGGGTCACAGGATAAGTAAGTATATAATTTACTCTTTTTACAGGGTATGCTTTGTTTTATTAAAAAAATAACTAATCCTGCTGAAGAATGTACCAGACATAGTTATATAGACTAATGCTGCAGATAAAATGTATTTTCACATTAAAAGAAAGACAGGTGACAGTTCTTAGGTAGGACATTCATCTTTCTAATTAAGTTATTTAGCTTTGTCACCTCTCCTCCTCCAGCCTTTTCACTGGACTGCGAATCAGCATTGTCATCTCAGTCTAGTCCAGTGAATATGAAATTACCTAAGAATCAATAAGAAAACCCAGATTTCAGTAATGCTAAACCAAAAATTAGAACAGAGATTTGTGTATCAAAATTATGACTGGTCAAAATGACATACCCTGCAGTGGATAAAATAGTAAATTTATATGTGCAGTATTTACTGTTCACCAATGTTGTGGGATGTTTTTTTTTTGGGGGGGACTGGGTTGATTTAAACTGTCTTTGAGTGTGGGAGGGGGGTTTTAAAATGACACAAGCTGCCAGAGATTGTGGTATTATTTTGGGAGGGGGTTAAAGTGCCACTGACCACCAATAATTGTGGGATTCTTTGGGGGGAAGCTTAAAGTGTTTTAGATATACCCAAGAAATCTAGCCATTGCACACAATGCAATATCAGTACATAGTAAATATGCTACAGTCAAGCTGACTGTCGGCTTTCTGGTGGAAGTTATTCTGGCAGCTGTAGCATTGCCTGCTCACTTTCACAGCCACCAGACTGTACCGCCTTCCCCATGTGACCCGCTCTCACTGTTTGCCAGTTTTGCTGACCCACCTGCAGGTCAAGGATGGGCATGTCAATGAGTGGGGTTGAGGGAACTCAGTGAACATCCATCTTGTGATCTTCCCTCCAGTAAATGAACTCAGAAGTTATGTGCATTGCTTTTGACTTCAACGCTGTGTGTCCCCTGGTCCCACATACATAGATATACTGTACATATTGTCATGTACCTGGGTGTATTTGAACCGGAATGTTCCTGGTCCCACAGCTGCAGTCTTGCTTGTTGTGCCACAGAGGAACTCTGGAGTTATAGCTATGTTCTCTTAGTTTGATGCATTACCTTGGACTTACTAGCCCCACCTGCTGCCAGCAGTGGGCAATCTACAATCAAAGCAGCCCATAAATAGCAGCACTTCCTATCTCTCAGTGTCCGTTTGTTTGGAATAGCATCCTGGGTGTTTTGACTGCTTTGTGACTCTGAATACAGTTTAATTTGTTATATGTTTAGCACAGCACAATTTGTGTATTAGCCTTATATATCTATGGTAAATATCATATAGTGTGCTAGCTACTTTTTTGATCTCACATAGATTTTCCACTAGCACCGTTTCTTTTTATTAACCAACTATTAATATATTCTGTAAAAAAAAAAAAAAAAAAAAAAATGTAACAATTGATAACTTCTTTCTTTACAATAAAGCAATAGAAGGAAAAAATTCAATAAAATTAAAGTTTAATAAAGAAGTAATAAATGATGTGTTGATACCAATGCTGATATCTTGTTTGCACAGGTTAGGCTATGCATGACTGCACTTAACAATTATGCAGAAATGATTAATAATTGAATTTTTTTACTAAGTACTGAAGCACCTAACATTCAACTGCACAGTACACAAAGTTGGTTAAATTCAGAGAAAGAAAAATATTGAAAACCAGGGAAAACACAGATAACAGTTGCCCCAGGCTCTTGGTTTCAATTAGGAGACACAATGTTTCAAGATTCCTAGGGAGTTCTTTTGAAGCTATACAAGATTTAAAATTACAGTGTAATTTGTAATATCTTCACAGACCAAGCCATGGAAGTATTAGCATAGCAAAAAGAACATCAAAAATGCAACCAGCAGATCAAAGATCAATTGTTTCACATTTTGACATATTAAATTTTTTTTTTCAATAATCTGTTTATTAATATCTTTTTCTTTATCACAGACTCATCATAAAACATACATGGATATTTTTTTTTTCCAAAATACATACAGCAATAACATTTTACATTCTAAACACAAACTCTCGAGAAAAAGAAAGTAAAAAAAAAAAAAAGAGAGGGGGGGCCAAAAAAAACTATAACCATTCCTTCCTTCTTGAGTCTTCATACCTTAATTATTCTATGACTGGTAAATTATCTGTTAACCCTTATGCTTCCATCTGGTCCCAAGATGAATAATGTCAACCATGGTTCCCACATTTCACTAAATTTATTTGCTAAACCCCTACTCTTATAAACATGTCATTCCTTTAGTAGTGCGTCATTCACCTGTATCCATCATTCTTCATATGTTGAGCTACTAGAGGATATCCATTTCATTGCTATCAATTTTCTTGCTATAAATAATATTCTAATAATGGGAAGTCTAATTGCTGAGTATACATTTATTTTTCTAATTGTCCTAACAGACATATTTTTGGGTCTGTCTGTATCTGGGTTTGATACACCTGATTAACGGTTTATACCACATTCTGCCAATATCTAAACATTTTAGGACAATTCCAAAGCATATGCATTATATCTGCAGATACTCTTGAACATCTTCTGATGTATCACGCTTCCCCCATTGATAGAATTTAACTGGTGTCCTTTAGGCTCTGTATATTATATATAATTGGGTTAGAAATTGCTTTGGAGATACCGCTACAGACTATACAGATTCCAATATGCCCTGCCAAGTTTCAGCTGTCATTTTTCCAAGATCTTTTTCCCATCCTTTTCTAGCTAAACAACTATTTGTTTCTCATGGTTGCTCAGTCAGGCAAACATATAGAGTAGAGATCAGACCCCTCTTAGCCTGTAACTTTGCTAGAACATCCATAAGTGGCATATTTTGTATCTTTAAACTGACTCTGTAGTGAATGGCGTAGTTGTAAATATCGATAGAATGTATAGGGAGGCAATACATATGTTTTCTGTAAATCTTGAAATGTTTTTAATATATTATTTGTATAAAGCTGTGCAATATATTTTATCCCCTTTTCTCTCCATACTCCAAACCCTTTTAATTTATCTAGTTCCGCATAATTTTTATTTCCCCATAAAGGGGAGTATACTGGGGTATGATTATATTACATTATACGCCTCATTTCCTGCCAAACCTTATGTATGAGTCCAAGAGTTAAACCTTGTGCCATATCAGCAAAGTTACCTGATTCTATTTGCTCTATCAAATGGTATTGTAAAGACCTACTCAAAATTATCGATTGGAGTGGATCTGTCCAGTCTATCTCTCCCCATCCTGCAACCTGTTGGAGTTGTGCTGCTAAGAAATACATTTTAGCATTTGGAACAGCAAGACCCCCCTTATCTTTGGGGAGTTGTAATGCGTTAAGTTTTATTCTAGCATTTTGCCCTTTCCATAACAGTGTTCGAAATAGGGAGTCTACTTTTTTAAACCATTTAAGTGGTATCCAAATCAGTGAATTATGTAAAACGTAAAGCAGCTGTGGGGCCCAGACCATTTTTATTAGGTTTGCACGCCCTACCACCGATAAAGTTAATTTGGACCATACTTTACTCTTCATTTTAAATATATCCAATATGGGGACTAAGTTATAATTAATATATTCCTTTAAATTGGGAGAAACCTGTATCTAGATATTTGAAGGTTGTAACAACCTCTATTTCTGCTAAAGCTACTGTTAAATCATCAACCGGGAGTATTACAGATTTTTCACAATTTATAACGAACCCTGAGAATCTACCAAAGGTCTCAATCAGATTTATCACAGATGTTAGGGATTGATCTGTATCTCCCAAGAATAATAAAGCATTGTCTGCGTATAGTGATATGTTATCCTCTTTTCCTCCTCTCTCAAAACCCCTAATAATAGTTGTCTGTCTAATTGCTATTGCCAGTGGTTCTATAGCCAATGCAAATAATAACGGTGACAGTGGGCACCCCTGCCTAGTACCTCTAGTCAGAGAAAAAGACTCTGATATTGCTCCATTTAGCTGTATACATGCTCGTGGGGCTGTGTATAATAATTTAATCCACTTTACAAATCCTCTACCCAACCCAAATTTCTCTAGAACTTCCCACAAATATATCCACTTGACACAGTCAAATGCTTTGATGCGTTTTTCTCCTGCATTAATTAAAAAGAACTTTGAGGTATTGTGCTGTGCTATGCTGTGGAACTGTGCTGATTCATTTACAGGAATATGGAGAGTATATTTTTTTGCTTATGAAATATCTTGAAACGCTTGGAATACTTGAAGTGCTTGAAATATTTGAAGTGTCTGAAATACCTGAAATACTTGAGATATCTGATGTATTTGGAAATGTCTGAAATGTTTTGTAATATTTGATACTCAAAATATCTGAAATACCTAAAATACTTGAAGTGTTTGAAATATTGGAAATACTTGGAGTACAAAAAATATTGAAAATATCTGGAAATGTAAAACACTTAAAACATTTGAAATATCAGAAATATCTGAAACATCAGAGATATTTGAAATACCTGAACTATTCGTAAAAATGGTATATCTGCATATATAAAATATTTGAAATATCTGTAATATCTGCAAATACCAGAAATAACTGAGCCGTAAGAACTATTGTGAATACGTTGTATACTTACAAGCTAGGAATAATTAATTAGAGCTATGCAGAGAAGGAACAGAGGGGAGGGAACAATGCCAACCCAGAACATCAAGGGCAGTAATGAGCTATCTCTCCAAAGGTTACAGACAAAAGATAAAAACTCAGGGGAGAAGGCAAAAAAGCTCTGCTTGAAATATTACTATGCAAACAGATATTGGAAAAGCAAGAAATCCCGGTATATATATATCGGCAGAGGTGCAGGGGAAAGATTCTTATACAGAGGGGGAGTGAGGAGGAGGAAAAGAGGACTGGAAACAAACCTGTCATTAAAGAAACTATACAAAATACACAGGGAGAAGAACCAACCTTAAAAGATGTATTCCAAGCAGTACAGATATTTAACACTACATTGATTACTTTATCAAACCAGTTCCAGTATCTACAGGAGGAAGTAACCATCATATGCCATTATATAGAAAAAGTCAGAGAACACACAACTGCACTTGAGGATAGAATTAGTAATGTTGAAGACACTATGGCCTTTATGCAACGGGACTTAAAAGCAGTGAGTTTACAGTCAAAATGTCATGCTAATTACATAGATGCTTTAGAAAACAGGTTACGCAGAAATAATGGCAGGATATTAGGTCTCCCGGAACTGATAGAAGGAAGAAATCCTATAGAATTTATTGAACAATGGCTGATGGAAATTTTTGTCAAAAAGCACTTCTCTCCTTTTTTTTTCTGTTGAGCGTGCTTATAGGATACCATCAAGACCCCCCCCCCCCACCCACGAGGAAAGTTCCCACGACAATTTATTGTTTAAAATGTTGCATTTCAGAGACAGACAAAATTAGGGACCTGGCATGTATAAAGGGTAACGTAGAGGTTAAAGGGTCAACAATATCCTTTTACCCAGATTACTCTATTGAAATACAAAAATTGAGGGCAGAATATACAGACGTTAAAAAGCGTCTCTGTAAGCTTCAAATAACCTATGGAATGTTATACCTGGCTAAACTGAGGATCATGGTCAAAGTTAAAGACATTTTTTTTTGATAATTCTAAAAAGGCCACAATATGGCTGGATAAAAATGAGCAGAGCAACATCTGTCCTCCATTCGCAGAGACATATCCAGCTGATAAGCAGCTATTTACCTGTCCAAAATACTAAAAGCTTAAAGGTAGGGGGAGTGTGATGTAGCTGGATGGATGTTCACATTGAGGCCTGGGATTTTTTTTAACTCCTGTTTTTTTTCCTTGGGGGTAAAATGTTTTAGGGTGAGGGTGGGTGCGTTTTGGGGAGGTGTTGCTTGTTGTAGGTGTTGGTTTGTGGTTGTGTGTGTGTTTGTTTTTTTTCTCTTCTCTCTCTCCCTCTGCCCTCCGTCATGGGGCTCTCATTTACCAACGATATGTTGGGTTTACTACATATTTAATTTTAAGAAATGTCAGTCATTTAATTTAATAAATAAAAGCTTGCGCGGAAATAAAAAATAAATAATTAAAAATTTGCACTGAAGATGAACTACCACTTGTTACTTGGAAAACCTATAAGAACAACTTTAAAACACATAATACAATTTAATACATAAAAATGACATGTATGTTTAGTGAATTCAAAGTAGTGTAACACTTCCGGGTATTTATTATTTCCCACAGAGATCACAGTAGTTAATCAATGGCATGGTAAATCACAGCCACATGGTGCCAGGGTGAAACACAGTGACAGTACAACTATCAGTGATCTGCTGTGTCCAGTGCCCTCCAAGAGAACAAAATACTACAGAGCACACATACATAAATTACATTTAATTCCCGCAAGGCTATTTAAAACACCTGAACATTTTCAAAAAATATGGGGATTTGGTCACACCATATGGCTATATGGTGCTTAAGCCCACTTACTGCATCAAAGTACCCCATTATCAGTGGGTCCTACACTATTCATAGAATGAAAGATCCTGGTTCTCTGAACCATGGGAGAAATACACTCCTCTATATGGGAGAAATAAAGGACTCCTCCTATATCACAGGTGGACACTAATAAAAGGTAATGGTGGGAGGTATAGGTTGCTCCATCCCAATGAATCTGGTTAGGATCCGTACAATAGTCAAACAAATACCTGGGGGGCACACCCTAAAAAATGCATTAAAAATGGTGCAGCCATAAGACCATACAAACAGAACAAAATACTACAGTGCCCACATACAAAAATTACATTTTACTCCTGCAAGGCTATTTAAAACACCTGAACATTTTCAAAAAATAGGGGGATTTGGTCACACCATATGGCTATATGGTGCTTAAGCCCACTTACTACATCAAAGTACCCCATTAATAGTGGGTCCTAAGCTTTTCATAGAATGAAAGATCCTGCTTCTCAGAACCATGGGAGAAATACACTCCTCCTATATCACAGATGGATACTATTAAGAGGTAATGGCGGAGGGGATGGGGTGCTCCATCCCAACGGATCTGGTTAGGATCCGTACAATAGTCAAACAAATACTTGGGGGGCACACCCTAAAAAATGCATTAAAGATGGTGCAGCCATAAGGGCACACACAAGGAGCAGTTCTGTGAGGACATACAGGGTTGTTTCACCAAGCTGTATATGTACAGTGACTGGGCGGGATACAGTTAAAATAAATCAAAGTAGTGAAATCTGCTACTGTCCACCCTTTATTAATTAAAACTTCATTCATAAGATCCTCTTTCCTCCATTGTAAGAGGAAATACAGGGCTCTCAAATGTAAACAGTATTAATAGGGTTTTTCTATTTGTGATCATTATGATTGGCCATCACAGTGATCCCAAGAAAGAAAGCCACTCTCATTGGCTCTGTGCTCATGTACGCATGTGCTTGTAGGGAGGGGGGTGGTGTGGTATGGCAGCGTATCCTTGCCGACTACTCCAAGTGGTGTGCCCCCAGGTGTTCTTTGGGCTACGCTAGGTTCACTAGCCCTTGGCTAGCTCACCAATGCCCCCGATTAGGCAGAGTCCGCGGTCATGTGAAGAATCAAACATTAAGGTGGACCCCGACTCAGAGATGAGCCACTTGTGTGAAGTACTAAAATATGGAGTTCCTCCATAAGATGCTTCATTGCTTCATCCTATGTCTTGCACACCTGTGCTAATGTATGTGTTGCATTTGGAGGGACATGTACAGCCACTGCCCACTCCACCAGACAGCCTACCTCTGTTACTTCACTCCCAGTAACAGAAGGTGACTTCACTCCTGGTGACTGGCAGAGATGGCCAGCTAGGAAGGAAGTCAGAGCTTCAACCCCCTCACAATCAAAGGACCTGTCACCTAACCAGTTATAACTCCTACAACTGGTTGCTGTTCTTCCTTGCGGTTACCCCTGGCAACTACTGCCTCTTCCTTGTCTTGCTGACTAAACTTCTGTTGTAATGGTGTTACACATACCCCATAGTGCTATTAAAGAGCCAGTTTTTTTTAGGAATACACCAAGACCCAACATCCACCCTTGAATAACTTCAGACCAGGCTCTGAGCAGTTGAATCATTTTTTACTGGAAACTTGGCACAAAATGTATGACATTCAATAGCTACATTTAACTGTGGCTACCTCAGGTTACCTGCACAGGTGAAGCATCTTTGGGGAAGGTCCATAATTGGGAAGACTTGAATGGAGTAGTTCATGTTCTTGGGGTGTCCCAATGAATCAGCTCTCCAAAGCAGACCACAGGTCCCAGCAAGCCTCTGTGTGTCCCGTACTTCTTAAGCCCTTCTTTTTGCGTTTCCCCCCCCCTAGGATTCTGACCTCTTCCCTTTTATATAACACAAGAGGGAGGTGGACCCCAGCGATAGCCTGCGAACACACTCAGGAAAGGCGGCAAAAACATTAACTCTGTCTACCCTAACCTATGCAGCTGAATGCTAAATAAACATACAGTAGGCCACCTGTCTACATGCTTTTAAAATGGCACTCAAGAACACAATGGCCACTACTATGCTAGTTTAAAACGTACTGCAGTAGTAAAGTGGTTAAACATGTGGTCTTAACTTTGTACATGTTTACTTGTATGAAGGACAAAAACACGAGATGTTCATTTACACAGCTAAATACTTAAGTATTTATATACTAAATATATAAGTATTTAATTATAAAACATATACTCTTGTCTAATAAATTGGAATAGAACTGTGCATAAATAGTCTCCCAAACAAACTAGAATAAGAAAGCAATTTGAAAAGTTAGTTCATCTGAAATAAGTGTGTACTTTATACAAGCCATTAACTGCATCATCAACCAGAAATAAGTGTTTTTAATCATATCTTATATGCACAAGTTTTAGGCTATTTCAGTTGATGTAAGTTCTTTTGTAAAATAGATAAAGCTTTAGATGTTAATAAACTCTATAAACTCACTCATGCATTGATTTGAAAACTATGCCCCCTTCTGAGACAGATTGAAGTAAACAATAGTAATATCAAAACAAAAAGTGATCTGCATATATACAGTAACATTTTAATAGCATAATGTCAAATAATAATGGGATATAGAGTAAATCAATGCCGGCATACAGTACTAGTTTTTTCCCCTCTGATACAATAAAGAACACTTTACTTACCACAAACCAATGTGGGATATATGATGCTTTTTTTTTTTTGTACAGATGTTAAAAATGTATTTTTGTATTGTAATTTTAAAAACAAAGAGTTGTTCTTTTTGCAACCAGTGAGATTCTGTTTTTTGCTTTTACTGCCATTTAAGACATGAAAGAAAAAATCTGATTGGTGTAACAAGAAGAAGTCTTGGCTCAGATTCTTTTAAAAAATTGAAATGTTGATTCAATATCATTCATGACTGTAAAAAATAAAATAAATTGCTTAGGCAATAAAAGATTGATTTCATTTTGTAATATTACTGTTGCAGTTTATATTACCACTACTGTTTTTGCTATGTATGCCTACAGATCCTTTACAAACCTTAACAAAGACTTTTTAAGACCAATATTCAACAACAATTTTTCTATAAAATTATAAACACATTTAAAGTAATTTAGGGATGCTATTTACTTGCCTTGTGTAAACATACAAAATCTGAGACTGTTTCTAGAGGTGCTACTATCTTGAAAGAAAACTTGTCATTTAAGTGAGTAAGTATGTAGTGAGGTCAGAGGAAGGGCAGATGAGCTGGGTCAGCATAGACAGTAATCAGAAACTCCAAAAAGAGAAGAGGTCTATGACATGCAAGAAGAGGGGAGGCTTGCTAGGGAATTAAAACTTTTTGAGTGGGTCTATCCCAAGTTGAGAAGCACCATTGCTCACATTTATTCCCCTCATTTTCTACCTCAGTGATCACAGAGAAGGAAGGAATGAGAATCTGCCAAATGGGGATATATACATCATTTATACCCTTTCAAAAAGCTTTTTACTACTCAACTAAACAAAAGTCCTTGTGTTATTTTTGTTGTCCCCTTTGGAGAAATACGGTAGCTCATGACCTTCTATCCTGTAGTAAATTTTTTTAGGTAACAGCCCCATCCCCCCCCCCTTTTACTTACCTTACTCGATCCAGCGTTGCGCCCATCTGTATTGGCTCTTACTGCTCTTACAGCCTTTACCATTGGCACCCGCTGCTGTCAGTTAAATCCTGTGACCAGGGAACGGGTGATGGGTAGGAGCCTCACTCTCTCTGTCTAAGGACGCATACAGCGAGGTTCAGGGTTAAAGCCACAGGTGTGTTACAACAGGAAGCGACTTCCTATGGTGACACACCAAAAAAGAGGAGGAGCCAGGAGTGTTATCACAAGGCCCGAGAAGAGGAGGATTCTATTACACAGAGCAAGTAAGTATATCATGTCTGTTATTACAACAAAATAATACATTACAATTACTTTAACCATGTGCTTTATCTAAGACTTTTTGCAGAATATGAATACAAAAATGTAATAATTAATACAAATAAATGTGAGTTTAATTGGTTTATTTGACTATTGTAATATAATTTTTTTATTATCACATGCTACATCAACAGTGTTTATAGTTAAAAAGCCAGAGCCTAATGGCCACAATTTCAGGTGATAGGGCAACTGTCTTGAAGCACAGTTGATATATTTTAATGACTTTATAATAGCATTAAGTTCAAATTATATTCTTAAAATATCTGTTCCTCAAGTGTTTAACCACTTGCCGCCCACCCACCATCAAATGACGGAGGAGCAGTGCAGCTTTAGTTCTGGTAGGAAGTCATATGACGGAGCCCCAGAACGGCCACTTCTGTGCACTCGAGGGTATAGAGCCAATGACATGGCTCTTTAACCATCTGATCGGCTGTGTCCAATCACAGCTGGTCACATGTAAATGCGGAAATGCCATTAATCGTCTCTCCTCACCTCACACTGACAGAGTGTGTGGCGAGGAGTGCCGATCAAGGCAATCACCTCACAGGTGGGACCAGGCAGGTAATCAGAGCACTGATCATTACTGATTACAGGAAAGCCCCAGCAGTGCCCATTAGTGCCACCAATCAGTGCCACCAATCAGTGCTCATTAGTGATGCCAGTCAGTCTAGCCTTTCGGTGTCCATCAGTACCTGCTCATCAGTGCTGCCCATGAATGCCCATCAGTGCTCCCTATCATAGCCCACCAGTGCCGCCCATCAGTGCCAGCTATCAGTGCTGCCTATCAGTGCCACCTAGCAGTGCCCATCAGTGTGGCATATTAGTGCCACCTTATCAGTGCCCGTAAGTGTCACCTCATCAGTGCCCATAAGTGCTGCCCGATTGGTTCCCATCAGTGCAGGCTCAGCAGCACACATAAGTGAAGGAGATAAATTACTTATTTACAAAATTTACTGACAGAAACTTTTTTTTATTTTTTCAGAATGTTCTGCCTTTTTTTTGTAAAAAATAAAAAACCCAGCAGTGATTAAATACCACCAAAAGAAAGCTCTATTTGTGTGAAGAAATGATTAAAAATGTATTTGGGTACAGTGTTAAATGACTGCTCAATAGTCATTCAAAGTAAGAAAGTGCTGAAAGCTGAAAAATGACCTGGGCAGGAAGGGGGTGAAAGTGCCCTGTATTGAAGGGGTTAAATGATTTTCTTCATATTTTTTGAAAAAACACATCATTTTTATATACTTGAGACAATATATAAAACTATTCTTTCACTGTGCTGCAGTAGCAATAGCTATACCCTAACTTATACCCTCCATATTGTCTAGAATGTATAACTAATATAGATCTACACAAGAGACTTTCCTCATACAGACAAAGGTGCTTTAAGGAACATTTTAACATATGTTGTTTTTGTCATTTTTAATTCAACAGTGTATTTTATTTTAATAATTCATGTTTATAAGCTTTTGGCACAATAATGTTAAAACATGGGAGGATTGTGAATTACAAATTCTATAATGCAAATTATATATACATTTATATGTTATAGATCTATTAAATGTATGTCCTGAAAGCTGGACAGGGCAGCATCCTCATTTCTAAGAGCTATACAGAAGTTGTCAGTTATCAGGAGAAGTGGTGGTTCAAATTTGAACCATTTTTAGTTTAAATTTAAGAATACTTGATTTAGATGGGAAAAAAAAATGCTTGTGTATGGTAAATAACCATCAATCAAGACAGCCAAGTTTTTTTTTTATATGACAAAGAGCAAGAAGAGGGATCTGTGGCCTCCAATTAACCCTAGAGCAAACGATTTTACAGTTAGTATACAAAACATCCCATTTTGAGATACCACACTGGTATCCTGTAGAGGAAATGTGAACAGATACAGTGGTGTGAAAAAGTGTTTGCCCCCTTCCTCATTTCCTGTTCCTTTGCATGTTTGTCACACTTAAGTGTTTCGGAACATCAAACCAATTTAAACAATAGTCAAGGACAACACAAGTAAACACAAAATGCAATTTGTAAATGAAGGTGTTTATTATTAAAGGTGAAAAAAAATCAAAACCATCATGGCCCTGTGTGAAAAAGTGATTGCCCCCTAAACCTAATAACTGGTTGGGCCACCCTTAGCAGCAACAACTGCAACCAAGCGTTTGCGATAACGTGCAATGAGGCTTTTACAGCGTCCTGGAGGAATTTTGGCCCACTCATCTTTGCAGAATTGTCCTAAATCAGTTACATTAGAGGGTTTTCGAGCATGAACAGCCTTTTTAATACCACAACATCTCAATAGGATTCAGGTCAGGACTTTGGCTAGGCCACTCCAAAGTCTTCATTTTGTTTTTCTTCAGCCATTCGGTGGTGGACTTGCTGGTGTGTTTAGGATCATTGTCCTGCTGCAGAACCCAAGTTCGTTTCAGCTTGAGTGCACGAACAGATGGTCGGACATTCTCCTTCAGGATCTCTTGGTAGACAGCAGAATTCATAGTTCCTTTTATCACGGCAAGTCTTCCAGGTCCTGAAGCAGCAAAATAGCCCCAGACCATCACACTACCACCACCATATTTTACTGTTGGTATAATGTTCTTTTTCTGAAATGCAGTGTTCCTTCTACGCCAGATATACCAAAAAGCTCACAGCATAAACTCTTAGCATAAAAGATGATCAAATCATATATATATATATATATATATATATATATATATGTGTGTGTGAATCTGCTAAAGAAATGTGGGAAGGATTACAAAAAGTGCATGAAAGAGCTAATTTCAGCAATAAACTGTATTTGATTAGAAAGATATACCAAAACAAACTGATGAAAGGCCAGGCTATGCAGGATTACATAAGGCACACTTTGGAAATGGTTAAATGAGAAGTATAGGAGAAAAAATAAAAGATTTTCATGTTGCAGCACTATTACTCAGTGGCTTACCAGAAAGGTATGAAATGCTTGTCACTAGGGATGAGCCGAACACCCCCCCGTTCGGCTCGCACCAGAACCCGCGAACGGACCTAAAGTCTGTGCGAGCTTTAGAACGCTATTAGTTATAATGGATGCGAACGTTCGAAATTAAAAGTGCTAATTTTAAAGGCTAATATGCATGTTAATGTCATAAAAAGTGTTTGGGGACCTGGGTCCTTCCCCAGGGGACATGTATCAATGCAAAAAGAAGTTTTAAAAACGGCCGTTTTTTCAGGAGCAGTGATTTTAATAATGCTTAAATTGAAACAATAAAAGTGTAATATTCCTTTAAATTTCCATTACCTGGGGGGTGTCTATAGTATGCCTGTGAAGGGGCGCATGTTTCCCGTGTTTAGAACAGTCTCTGCGCAAAGTGTCATTTTTGAAAGTAAAAAAAGCTATTTAAAATCACTCGCGGCTAATGTGTTATTGACGGCTCCCGTAATACAGAGAACAGTCATTCATTGAAACTCATTCATAAAAAAAAAGTAATTGATAAAAAATAAAAAAAAATGAAAAAAAAAAAGCGTAGGGGTCCCCCCAAATTCAATAACCAGGCCCTTCAGGTCTGGGATGGATATTAAGGGGAACCCCAGCCAAAAAAAAAAAAAAAAAAAATGGCGTAGGGTCCCCCTCAAAAGCCATACCAGACCCTTGAGGTCTGGTATGGATTTTAAGGGGAACCCTAGCCAAAAAAAATGGCGTGGGGTCCCCCTCAAAATCCATACCAGACCCTTATCCGAGCACGCAACCTGGCAGGCCGCAGGAAAAGAGGGGGGGACGAGAGCGGCCCCCCCTCCTGCCTGAACCGTACCAGGCCACATGCCCTCAACATTGGGAGGATGCTTTGGGGGTCTAAGACCCCTAAAGCACCTTGTCCCCATGTTGATGAGGACAAGGGCCTCTTCCCCACAACCCTGGCCATTGGTTGTGGGTGTCTGCGGGCGGGGGGCTTATCGGAATCTGGAAGCCCCCTTTAACAAGGGGACCCCCAGATCCCGGCCCCCCCCCTGTGTGAAATGGTAAGGGGGTACAAAAGTACCCCTACCATTTCACCAAAAAAGTGGCAAAAATGGTAAAAATGACAGGAGACGGTCTTTGACAATTCCTTTATTAAAATCTTCTTTCTTCTTTCTTCATCCTTCGGTTTCTTCATCTTCTCCTTCCGTCATCTTCTTCCATCTTCTTCTTCCATTTTCTTCTTCCTCCGATCCGCTTCTTCTTGCGCTGGTCTTCTCGTCCGGCATCTTCTTCCGTCGGCGTCGGCGTCGGTGTCTTCTTGGGCCGCTCCGCGCAATGGGAGGCTCCCGCTGTGTGAGGCTCCGCTCCGTCTGACAGGTCTTTTAAAACGGAGGGCACCTGGTGACCCCGCCCCCCTTTGACGTCATGGGGAAAGCCATCATGGAATTCCCCATGTCGTCCCCGTGCGTCAGAGGGGGCGGGGTCACCAGGTGCCCTCCATTATAAAAGACCTGTCAGACGGAGCGGAGCCTCACACAGCGGGAGCCTCCCATTGCGCGGAGCGGCCCAAGAAGAGACAGAGACACCGACACCGACGCCGACGGAAGAAGATGCCGGACGAGAAGGACGAGAAGACCAGCGCAAGAAGAAGCGGATCGGAGGAAGAAGAAAATGGAAGAAGAAGATGGAAGAAGATGACGGAAGGAGAAGACGGAAGGAGAAGATGAAGAAACCGAAGGATGAAGAAAGAAGAAAGAAGATTTTAATAAAGGAATTGTCAAAGTCTCCTGTCTCCTGTCATTTTTACAATTTTTGCCACTTTTTTGGTGAAATGGTAGGGGTACTTTTGTACCCCCTTACCATTTCACACAGGGGGGGGCCGGGATCTGGGGGTCCCCTTGTTAAAGGGGGCTTCCAGATTCCGATAAGCCCCCCGCCCGCAGACCCCCACAACCACCGGGCACGGTTGTGGGGAAGAGGCCCTTGTCCTCATCAACATGGGGACAAGGTGCTTTGGGGGTCTTAGACCCCCAAAGCATCCTCCCAATGTTGAGGGCATGTGGCCTGGTACGGTTCAGGCGGGAGGGGGGGCCGCTCTCGTCCCCCCCTCTTTTCCTGCGGCCTGCCAGGTTGCGTGCTCGGATAAGGGTCTGGTATGGATTTTGAGGGGGACCCCACGCCATTTTTTTTGGCTAGGGTTCCCCTTAAAATCCATACCAGACCTCAAGGGTCTGGTATGGATTTTGAGGGGGACCCTACGCCATTTTTTTTTTTTTTTTGGCTGGGGTTCCCCTTAATATCCATCCCAGACCTGAAGGGCCTGGTTATTGAATTAGGGGGGACCCCTACGCTTTTTTTTTTTTTTTTTTATCAATGAATGACAGTTCTCTGTGTTACAGGAGCCATCAATTCATTAGCCGCGAGTGCTTTTAAATAGCTTTTTTCCTGCAAAAATGACACTTTTTTGCAGGGAAAGTTCTAAGCACAGGAAACCTGCCCCCCTTCACAGGCCACCTATAGACACCCCCCAGATGTGATACTGCAATGCTGTTCTAACTGCACGCACACACATATCCCCAGAAATAAAGCACATATTGTCAGCAGTCAGCAGCACACTGACACGCTGACACTGACTGAAACAGAATATGCGAGGCCGCCGGCACGGCGGCCTCTTATACTGTGGGGCGTGTACTAAAGCCCCTGAGCTATAATTGGCTACAGGCATCCTGCCTGTAGCCAATTATGGCTCTCCTCGCTGCCGGCGCTGTGATTGGCCAAGCATGCGGGGTCACAGTGCATGCTTGGCCAATCATCAGCCAGCATTGCACTGCGCGGGCCGCAATGCATTGCGGGGCCGCTCGCATCACACGAATTTGATGCGAGTGGCCCCAATAGTTCTGGGCTCGCCGAGCGAGCGAACGCCCGGTGCTCGATTCGAACAAGTACAACAGTAGTAAATTTACATTAATATTACCTGAGTATGTATCTTTTATATAGAGGGTACGCACATCCTACTACACAATGTGGATGTCGCACCCCCATGAACACACTTGTCCCAGGTTAGCAATGAGATTTCAACACAAACATGTTGTCGCCTGGATCTTGCAGACTACCATTGCATTATCTGAGATAATTGTAAAAGTTAACAGAAAACACGTATAAAACACGTATAAAGAATAAAACGAAAGTAAAAGAAAAGGAAGAAATATGAACACTGTACTGGAACCCAAGAGTAGTTCTTTTAATGCCTATTGGTGAGATTTTTACTAATGGGTTCAGTCAATATCGAGATATCTTGATATCCATGGTGCCCATTGGTTATTGAAGGAACTTAGATTATTTGTTTGCGTGGCAAAATATTTTTCATAGGAGTGTTGAATCTTAACCCTGCGTATCACTTGTTGTCACGTACCTGGTTGGAGGCCGAAATGCAGAGAGGGCTCCCCTTGTGGCTGAGTGCAGTACCCCCCTGAAGTTGGGTCCAGAGGGTGTAGCGCTCAGAGAAGCACAGGTTGCCAGATGGATTCAGGAGAGAAGAGCTGGTGGTCACCTGAAGAATACTGGGTAATGCTGGAAACACAGCTGGGCCAAAGTCTCTAGGAATCCTCAGTAACACGTGGCAAGGTGTGCACAAGGGACAGTAGTGGAAGCCAGGCCAGGGGTCAAACACAGTAGATCCGGCAGGAGGAAGAGGCAGGTTGCAGGATCGGAGACAAGCCAAAGGTCTGGTATCGGAAGGCAGGCAGGAACAGATAACTGTAGCAAGTCCGTGATACAAGCCGGGATCAGGTACTGGAGAAGGCAGCAAGTCAGGAAAGCAAGCCAGGGGGTCAAACCAGGAGAGCAGATCAGACAGGTCAGGAACAAGCTGGGTCACAACAGGAAATCCAAACAGTAATTGCACAGAGGCTCAGGAACACAGGAAGGCTGACGACAATGCAGCAATGAGATGGGTTTAGCAGCAGTCTTATATAGGCCAGGAAGTGGCCGCATCTGTCACGCTGTGCGTACACACGTTCGCCAATTGGCACTTCTGCGCATGCATGTTTGCCTCTAAGCTCCCTTGCGAATCTGCGCGCACACGTTCACACCACTCTTGCATTAATGCGCACAGCAATGTGCCAGAGGCGGCCATTACCCGTACTGGCATAATTGCCAGTTCTCCTACGGCCATTTCCCTGACAGTGCCCCCCCCCCAAGGGGCAGTCTCTGGATGCCCCAATGGGCCAATGTTTCAGGGTGTCTGTTTTGAAAGTCCCGCACAAGTCTAGGAGCGTGCAAGTTGCTTGCAGGCTCCCAAGAATTGTCTTCGGGGGGTAACCCCTCTACTTGATGAGATACTGGACCTGGCTACCTCTCCTCTGGCAATCCATAATGGCTTCTACTTCTAACTCTGTTTCCCCTTCTAACAAAACTGAAGGTGGTTCTTCTCTTCCAGGGAAGGGACTGAGTGCAGCTGATTTAAGCAGGGAGATGTGGAACACTGGATAGATTTTGTAGGAATTGGGTAGTGCCAGTTTGAAAGCCACTGGATTTATCTCTTTTGATTTCAAAGGGAGCGATGAATTTGGGTCCAAGCTTCCGGGAGGGACATGAGAGCTTGAGGTTTACTGAAGAAAGCCATACCTTGTCCCCAATTTTCAAGACAGGATTCCCTCTTCTTCTTTTATCATGGAACTTTTTATAGTCCTCTTGGGCTTTTTGCATGGCCTCCTGAAGCAACTTGTAGTTGGTTTGAATGAACCTTAATCAATCCTGGACAGCGGGGGCAGATGTTTCAGGTGTAGTATTCGAAAGGAAGGAGGAATGGAACCCATAATTATCCCAGATAGGAGACTAATTGATGGCTGCATGCTATGAGTTATTATATGCAAACTCAGCACAGGGAAGAAGGGAAATCCAGTAATCCTGAGAGTAAGTACAGAAACATCGAAGATACTGTTCTAAAGTTTGGTTAGTTCTTTCTGTTTGACCATTGCTCTGAGGGTGGTAAGCTAAGGAAAGACACACTTCTATTGATAGGGACTTGCAGAGATCTCTCCAGAACTTGGAGGTGAACTGTACCCCTCTATCGGAGACGATATTATCCGGTAATCCATGTAACCTGACAATCTCCTTAATAAACATGTTTGCTGTGTCCAAAGCGGAGGGTGTGCCAGTCATCGGAAAGGAAGTGTGCCATTTTGGAAAGGCAGTCCACCACCACCATGATGGTGGTGCATCCTCCAGAGGGGGACAGATCTACTATAAAGTCCAGGGTTGTTCAGGAATGGGTTATGTCTCAAAAGTCCCCATGGCTTGGAATTGGATTCCTTGTTGCGCTGGCACGTGATACAAGAGTTGACATACCTTCTGCAATCCTGTCTTAGGCTGGCCCACCAAAATGAGCGCTAAACAAGTTCAGTGGTTCTTCGTATCCCAAAATGCCCGGCAAGTTTATCATTAGGGATGGGCCCGGTGTTCGATTCAAACCCATGTTCGAATCGAACATCGGCCGTTTGTCCGCTCGAGGGCAGAACTCTGAGGGCCGTTCGCATCAAATTTGTGTGATGCAAATGGTCCACAATGCACTGCGCCAGTCGCAGTGCATTGCTGGCTGATGATTGGCCAAGCATGCACTGTGACCCTGCATGCTTGGCCAATCACAGAGCCAGCAGCGAGGAGAGCAATAATTGGCCACAGGCAGGATGCCTGTGGCCAATTATAGCTCAGGGGGTTTAGTACACGCCCCACACTATATAAGGCCGGCGGCCTCATGTAGTGTGTTCCGGCTTGAGGAACAGTGACAGTGTACTGTACATGTACACACAATACAGTGGTGTGAAAAAGTGTTTGCCCCCTTCCTCATTTCCTGTTCCTTTGCATGTTTGTCACACTTAAGTGTTTCGGAACATCAAACCAATTTAAACAATAGTCAAGGACAACACAAGTAAACACAAAATACAATTTGTAAATGAAGGTGTTTATTATTAAAGGTGAAAAAAAATCCAAACCATCATGGCCCTGTGTGAAAAAGTGATTGCCCCCCTTGTTAAAACATACTATAACTGTGGTTGTCCACACCTGAGTTCAATTTCTCTAGCCACACCCAGGCCTGATTATTGCCACACCTGTTCACAATCAAGGCATCACTTAAATAGGAGCTGCTTGACACAGTAAGGTCCACCAGAAGATCCTTAAAAGCTACACATCATGCCGAGACCCAAAGAAATTCAGGAACAATTGAGAAAGAAAGTAATTGAGATCTATCAGTCTGGAAAGGGTTATAAAGCCATTTCCAAAGCTTTGGGAATCCAGCGAACCACAGTGAGAGACATTATCCACAAATGGCGAAGACATGGAACAGTGGTGAACCTTCCCAGGAGTGGCCGGCCGCCCAAAATTACCCTAAGAGCGCAGCGACGACTCATCCAAGAGGTCACAAAAGACCCCACAACAACGTCCAAGGAACTGCAGGCCTCACTTGCCTCAGTTAAGGTCAGCGTTCATGCCTCCACCATCAGGAAAAGACTGGGCAAAAATGGCCTGCATGGCAGAGTTCCAAGGAGAAAACCACTGCTGAGCAAAAAGAACATCAAAGCTCGTTTTTTTTTTGTTTTTTTTTTATCAATGAATGACAGTTCTCTGTGTTACAGGAGCCATCAATTCATTAGCCGCGAGTGCTTTTAAATAGCTTTTTTCCTGCAAAAATGACACTTTTTTGCAGGGAAAGTTCTAAGCACAGGAAACCTGCCCCCCTTCACAGGCCACCTATAGACACCCCCCAGATGTGATACTGCAATGCTGTTCTAACAGCACGCACACACATATCCCCAGAAATAAAGCACATATTGTCAGCAGTCAGCAGCACACTGACACGCTGACACTGACTGAAACAGAATATGCGAGGCCGCGGGGCGTGTACTAAAGCCCCTGAGCTATAATTGGCTACAGGCATCCTGCCTGTAGCCAATTATGGCTCTCCTCGCTGCCGGCGCTGTGATTGGCCAAGCATGCGGGGTCACAGTGCATGCTTGGCCAATCATCAGCCAGCATTGCACTGCGCGGGCCGCAATGCATTGCGGGGCCGCTCGCATCACACGAATTTGATGCGAGCGGCCCCAATAGTTCTGGGCTCGCCGAGCGAGCGAACGCCCAGTGCTCGATTCGAACATGGGTTCGAATCGAACACCGGGCCCATCCTTACTTGTCACAGGACTTGATGCACGTCCAGATGATGAACTGACATTGGAATATGTTAAGGGCAAGCTTGTGGATGAAAATAAGCGTAAAACAGAAAGCATTATCAGTGACAGTGCTTCTGTTGCAGAGTCTGCTTTAACCAGTTGCCCCCTGCCCACCATAAAATGACGGCGGATCGGTGCGGCTCTCGTTCTGGGACGACGTCATGATGGCTTCCCAGAACGGCCACTCTTGCACGTCCGCGGGGTGCGCATTGCGGCAATCATGGCAACGCTTTGTTGCTATGACAAGGCGTGACCCCTGATCTGTGTAAACAGCCGCATCTGTGGCTCTTTAACCATGTGATCGGCTGTGTCCAATCACAGCCGGTCATATGTAAACACGGAGATGCCGGTAATCGTCGCTCCTCGTCTCACACTGACAGAGTGTGTGGCCAGTAGACCCAATCAGCAGCATCGCCTTGCAGGGGGCAACAAAACATGTAATCAGGGCACTGATCATCAGTGCCCTGATTACAATATAGCACCAACAGTGTCACCAATCAGTGCCCACCATTGCCAGCAAGTGCCACCAATCAGTGCCCATTAGTGATACCAGTCAGTGCTGGCTATCAATGCCGCCTTTCAGTGCTGCCCATCACTGCTGTCCATCAATGCCCACCAGTGCCATCCATCAATGCCCATCAGTGCCCATCAGTACCGCCTATCCGTGCCACCTATTAGTGCCCATCAGTGCCACATATCAGTGTGACCTATCAGTGCCCATAAGTGCGGCATATTAGTGCCTCCCCATCAGTGCCACCTCATCAGTGCCCAACAGTGCCTCATCAGTGCCCATAAGTGCCACCTCATAAATGCCCACCAGTTCAGCCTATCAGTACACAACAGTGCCGCCCCATCAGCGCACATCAGTGAAGGAAAAAAATGACTTAGTTACAAAATGTACTGACAGAAACTAAGTAAAAAAAATTTTTTTTTCCACATTTTTTGTCTTTTTTTTGGTAAAAAATAAAAAAAAACAGCAGTGATTAAATACCACCAAAAGAAAGTTCTATTTGTGTGAAGAAAATTTAATTTGGGTACATTGTAGAATGACCGCGCAATTGTCATTCAAAGTGCTACAGCGCAGAAAGCTGAAAAGGGCATGGACAGGAAGGGGGTGTAAGTGCCCTGTAGGCAAGTGGTTACAGACAAAAATAGGAATAAAAATAGCAACATGCAACAAGAAACACATGAATGTTTTGTTGCAACAAACAAGGTCATTTAACATGAGATTGTAAAATCTGGAAAGCTGGAACGCAAAACAAACTAAACTAAAAAAGGCCAAACGTGTGAAGGAAAAAACTGATTTTGCTTTAGATAATAAATGTATTTTTCAATCAGCTTCAATCAGGAAATAAATAGGAAGCAATAAAGGAATCCCAGTCAAACATCTGTCCTATGTTGCTCACGTAGAATTAAAACCAGAGCCAGATTCATGGGATGAGATGCAAATACTACCAATTCATGAGAAGCAACAGTGGATCACAGCATTTGACAAAACTGTTTAAGAAACTGATTTATAGAACTGAGGTCTGAAATGGGACTAATATAAGGAGTAATTGTTGAGTGGGGGTGTTGAAATACAATGTTCATTTGTATTTTATGTAACAACTACTATACAGTAGTATTTAGTAGAGATATATTTTTATTTTCAATAGTTTTTTATTCGAATATAGCATTGTCCCATAAAGTACAACAGTAGTAAATTTACATTAATATTACCTGAGTATGTATCTGTTATTTAGAGGGTACGCACATCCTACTACACAATGTGGATGTCGCACCCCCATGAACACACTTGTCCCAGGTTAGCAATGAGATTTCAACACAAACATGTTGTCGCCTGGATCTTGCAGACTACCATTGCATTATCTGAGATAATTGTAAAAGTTAACAGAAAACACGTATTAAACACGTATAAAGAATAAAACGAAAGTAAAAGAAAAGGAAGAAATATGAACACTGTACTGGAACACAAGAGTAGTTCTTTTAATGCCTATTGGTGAGATTTTTACTAATGGGTTCAGTCAATTTCGAGATATCTTGATGTCCATGGTGCCCATTGGTTATTGAAGGAACTTAGATTATTTGTTTGCGTGGCAAAATATTTTTCATAGGAGTGTTGAATCTTAACCCTGCGTATCACTTGTTGTCACGTACCTGGTTGGAGGCCGAAATGCAGAGAGGGCTCCCCTTGTGGCTGAGTGCAGTACCCCCCTGAAGTTGGGTCCAGAGGGTGTAGCGCTCAGAGAAGCACAGGTTGCCAGATGGATTCAGGAGAGAAGAGCTGGTGGTCACCTGAAGAATACTGGGTAATGCTGGAAACACAGCTGGGCCAAAGTCTCTAGGAATCCTCAGTAACACGTGGCAAGGTGTGCACAAGGGACAGTAGTGGAAGCCAGGCCAGGGGTCAAACACAGTAGATCCGGCAGGAGGAAGAGGCAGGTTGCAGGAACGGAGACAAGCCAAAGGTCTGGTATCGGAAGGCAGGCAGGAACAGATAACTGTAGCAAGTCCGTGATACAAGCCGGGATCAGGTACTGGAGAAGGCAGCAAGTCAGGAAAGCAAGCCAGGGGGTCAAACCAGGAGAGCAGATCAGACAGGTCAGGAACAAGCTGGGTCACAACAGGAAATCCAAACAGTAATTGCACAGAGGCTCAGGAACACAGGAAGGCTGACGACAATCCAGCAATGAGGTGGGTTTAGCAGCAGTCTTATATAGGCCAGCAAGTGGCCGCATCTGTCACGCTGTGCGTACACACGTTCGCCAATTGGCACTTCTGCGCATGCAGGTTTGCCTCTAAGCTCCCTTGCGAATCTGCGCACGCCCGTTCACACCACTCTTGCATTAATGCGCACAGCAATGTGCCAGAGGCGGCCATTACCCGTACTGGCATAATTGCCAGTTCTCCTACGGCCATTTCCCTGACAGTGCCCCCCCCAAGGGGCAGTCTCTGGATGCCCCAATGGGCCAATGTTTCAGGGTGTCTGTTTTGAAAGTCCCGCACAAGTCTAGGAGCGTGCAAGTTGCTTGCAGGCTCCCAAGAATTGTCTTCGGGGGGTAACCCCTCTACTTGATGAGATACTGGACCTGGCTACCTTTCCTCTGGCAATCCATAATGGCTTCTACTTCTAACTCTGTTTCCCCTTCTAACAAAACTGAAGGTGGTTCTTCTCTTCCAGGGAAGGGACTGAGTGCAGCTGATTTAAGCAGGGAGATGTGGAACACTGGATAGATTTTGTAGGAATTGGGTAGTGCCAGTTTGAAAGCCACTGGATTTATCTCTTTTGATTTCAAAGGGAGCGATGAATTTGGGTCCAAGCTTCCGGGAGGGACATGAGAGCTTGAGGTTTACTGAAGAAAGCCATACCTTGTCCCCAATTTTCAAGACAGGATTCCCTCTTCTTCTTTTATCATGGAACTTTTTATAGTCCTCTTGGGCTTTTTGCATGGCCTCCTGAAGCAACTTGTAGTTGGTTTGAATGAACCTTAATCAATCCTGGACAGCGGGGGTAGATGTTTCAGGTGTAGTATTCGAAAGGAAGGAGGAATGGAACCCATAATTATCCCAGATAGGAGACTAATTGATGGCTGCATGCTATGAGTTATTATATGCAAACTCAGCACAGGGAAGAAGGGAAATCCAGTAATCCTGAGAGTAAGTACAGAAACATCGAAGATACTGTTCTAAAGTTTGGTTAGTTCTTTCTGTTTGACCATTGCTCTGAGGGTGGTAAGCTAAGGAAAGACACACTTCTATTGATAGGGACTTGCAGAGATCTCTCCAGAACTTGGAGGTGAACTGTACCCCTCTATCGGAGACGATATTATCCGGTAATCCATGTAACCTGACAATCTCCTTAATAAACATGTTTGCTGTGTCCAAAGCGGAGGGTGTGCCAGTCATCGGAAAGGAAGTGTGCCATTTTGGAAAGGCAGTCCACCACCACCATGATGGTGGTGCATCCTCCAGAGGGGGACAGATCTACTATAAAGTCCAGGGTTGTTCAGGAATGGGTTATGTCTCAAAAGTCCCCATGGCTTGGAATTGGAATCCTTGTTGTGCTGGCACGTGATACAAGAGTTGACATACCTTCTGCAATCCTGTCTTAGGCTGGCCCACCAAAATGAGCGCTAAACAAGTTCAGTGGTTCTTCGTATCCCAAAATGCCCGGCAAGTTTATGATTAGGGATGGGCCCGGTGTTCGATTCAAACCCATGGTCGAATCGAACATCGGCCGTTTGTCCGCTCGAGGGCAGAACTCTGAGGGCCGTTCGCATCAAATTTGTGTGATGCAAATGGTCCACAATGCACTGCGCCAGTCGCAGTGCATTGCTGGCTGATGATTGGCCAAGCATGCACTGTGACCCTGCATGCTTTGCCAATCACAGAGCCAGCAGCGAGGAGAGCAATAATTTGCCACAGGCAGGATGCCTGTGGCCAATTATAGCTCAGGGGGTTTAGTACACGCCCCACACTATATAAGGCCGCCGCGCCGGCGGCCTCGTGTAGTGTGTTTCCGGCTTGAGGAACAGTGACAGTGTACTGTACATGTACACACTATACAGTGGTGTGAAAAAGTGTTTGCCCCCTTCCTCATTTCCTGTTCCTTTGCATGTTTGTCACACTTAAGTGTTTTCGGAACATCAAACCAATTTAAACAATAGTCAAGGACAACACAAGTAAACACAAAATGCAATTTGTAAATGAAGGTGTTTATTATTAAAGGTGAAAAAAAATCCAAACCATCATGGCCCTGTGTGAAAAAGTGATTGCCCCCCTTGTTAAAACATACTATAACTGTGGTTGTCCACACCTGAGTTCAATTTCTCTAGCCACACCCAGGCCTGATTATTGCCACACCTGTTCACAATCAAGGCATCACTTAAATAGGAGCTGCTTGACACAGTAAGGTCCCCCAGAAGATCCTTAAAAGCTACACATCATGCCGAGACCCAAAGAAATTCAGGAACAATTGAGAAAGAAAGTAATTGAGATCTATCAGTCTGGAAAGGGTTATAAAGCCATTTCCAAAGCTTTGGGAATCCAGCGAACCACAGTGAGAGCCATTATCCACAAATGGCGAAGACATGGAACAGTGGTGAACCTTCCCAGGAGTGGCCGGCCGCCCAAAATTACCCCAAAGAGCGCAGCGACGACTCATCCAAGAGGTCACAAAAGACCCCACAACAACGTCCAAGGAACTGCAGGCCTCACTTGCCTCAGTTAAGGTCAGCGTTCATGCCACCACCATCAGGAAAAGACTGGGCAAAAATGGCCTGCATGGCAGAGTTCCAAGGAGAAAACCACTGCTGAGCAAAAAGAACATCAAAGCTCGTCTCAATTTCTCCACAACACATCTTGATGATCCCCAAGACTTTTGGGACAACATTCTGTGGACCGATGAGACAAAAGTGGAACTCTTTGGAAGGTGTGTGTCCAAGTATATCTGGCGTAGAAGGAACACTGCATTTCAGAAAAAGAACATTATACCAACAGTAAAATATGGTGGTGGTAGTGTGATGTTCTGGGGCTATTTTGCTGCTTCAGGACCTGGAAGACTTGCCGTGATAAAAGGAACTATGAATTCTGCTGTCTACCAAGAGATCCTGAAGGAGAATGTCCGACCATCTGTTCGTGTACTCAAGCTGAAACGAACTTGGGTTCTGCAGCAGGACAATGATCCTAAACACACCAGCAAGTCCACCACCGAATGGCTGAAGAAAAACAAAATGAAGACTTTGGAGTGGCCTAGCCAAAGTCCTGACCTGAATCCTATTGAGATGTTGTGGTATGACCTTAAAAAGGCCGTTCATGCTCGAAAACCCTCTAATGTAACTGATTTAGGACAATTCTGCAAAGATGAGTGGGCCAAAATTCCTCCAGGACGCTGTAAAAGCCTCATTGCACGTTATCGCAAACGCTTGGTTGCAGTTGTTGCTGCTAAGGGTGGCCCAACCAGTTATTAGGTTTAGGGGGCAATCACCTTTTCACACAGGGCCATGATGGTTTGGATTTTTTTTCACCTTTAATAATAAACACCTTCATTTACAAATTGCATTTTGTGTTTACTTGTGTTGTTCTTGACTATTGTTTAAATTGGTTTGATGTTCCGAAACACTTAAGTGTGACAAACATGCAAAGGAACAGGAAATGAGGAAGGGGGCAAACACTTTTTCACACCACTGTATGTGAATCATTTCTGTGTGGGGAAAGTGTAGGGAAAGAGGAAAAATAGGCAGGGATAGTGTATTCTTCTCAGCCTTTGCTTGTGGAGAAAGTGTAGGGATAGAGGAAAAATAGGCAGGGATAGTGTGTTCTTCTCAGTGCTGTTCTCTACCAATCCAGCCACCTGCAGGAGTTAGTGTGTGTGTGTGCTGTGTGAGTATAGCACAGCAGTAGCACACTTAACCACCTTACACTGTATCTGCCCTGTTGTCACCTAAGACAGCCATCTGCAGGAGTTAGTGTGTTTTGTGTGCCTCCAGCACAGCACAGTATACACCAACAGTTCATACATACATACATACAGTATATACCTACAGTCCCTGACTTGTTTGCACCGCCTGTATACTGCGGTTCAGAGTATATAGGGTTTTAGGTATAGGGTTTTATTTTGGGTGCAGGGTTCCCCTTAATATCCATATCCAAGACCCAAAGGGGCTGGTAATAGGCTGGGGTGGGGTAGCCATTTTTCTCAAAGATTTTCATCCATATTGCTTGGACAAGACATGACATTAAAGCCGCAAGCAGTTTTAAATGGCTTCTTTTTTTCCTTTACAAATGTAATTTTGTGCAGGGACAGTTCTAAACACGGGAAACACATGTCACAGGCATACTTTAGACACCCCCCAGGTACCATATTTAAAGGAATATTTCACTTTTTTTTTTTTCACTTTATGCATCATTAAAATCACTGTTCCAGAAAAAACATCTGTTTTTAAAACTTCTTTTTGCATTGATACATGTCCCCTGGGGCAGGACCCGGGTCCCCAAACCTTTTTTATAACAATAACATGCATATTGGCCGTTATAATTAGCACTTATATTAGCACAATATAAACTGTCAGGATATGCAGACGATCTATTATTATACATCACAAACCCCATAGTGACATTACCTAATTTAATTAAAGAATTTAAACGCTTTGCTGAAGTCAGTAATTTCAAAGTTAATTATAACAAGACAGAAGCCTTAAATGTCTCACTTCCCATAAATATTATTGATGCACTTAAAAAAAAAATTTCTTTCAAATGGCAAAATAGTGCTATCAAATATCTGGGAATATTTATCCCCAATGACATGAAAAAACTCCAAGAGAGTAACTACTTGCCATTAGTACAAAAAATAACGAAGCTACTTCAAAACTACAATAAAGGGATTTTCTCCTGGACAGGTCGTATAAATATTATAAAAATGGATATACTTCCAAAAATACTGTATGTGTTCCAAACAATCCCAATATTTCCCTTAAAAAACATATTAAACTCCCTACGAAGACTTATTGGCAGTTTTATCTGGGCGGGTAAACCGGCGAGAGTTAGTAGGGAAATCCTTATTAGACGCAAAAAAGATGGCGGTCTAGCTCTTCCGGATCTATCCGCCTATCTTAAATCATCTCTGGTAACTAGGATTCTAGATTGGTTTCATAATATAAGAACTAAACAGTGGGTGAAACTAGAGGAAGAAATTATGAACATAAACTTAAAAGTTTTACCATGGATAAAGAAAGAGAATAGACCATCAAGACAAGAGATGCCACTCTTGGTCGAAGCAACACTGAAAATGTGGGACGGATTGATGAAGAGGGGAATAGGGTCATCATATATAGGCCCAATGACACCCCTCTTCAGCAATCCCGATTTCCCCCCAGCGAGTGAAACCAAAACCTTTTTAAAATGGGAGAAAAAAAACAACATCAGAATCATACAAACAATGGAGAATAAGAAACTCATTCGATTAGAGGACATGGGTAGAGAGCACGCACATAAATGGATACAACACAGACAGCTTCAGGAATAAATACCCTTGAGAAGACAGGAATATTGGATAGAACACCAACAACACTGGAAATATTATTACTACAAGAACAAAAACCTACACACAATCTATCCAATATATACGAGTATTTAATCTCAAATAGTAATATACAGGAGTTAAAATATGTAAGAAATGGGAACAAGAACTAGAGGAGGTCATACCTAGAGAAAAATGGGACAAAGCAATTATATTAACACACAAAATGTCTCTCTCCAATAGGCACCAGGAAAGAAACTATAAATTACTAGTAAGATGGTATAGATGCCCAACTGACATGCATAAGATCAATATAGAAAATGATAGCACCTGTTGGAGATGTCAGAAGACAATTGGGACTATGTCACACATTTGGTTCTTGTGCCCAAAAGTCCATATATTTTGGGAAAAAATATTCAAAATATATAGTGAGATGACAGACATAAATTTACAACCAGATATAAAGATCGCTATATTATCAATGATACCAGGAACGATTAAAAAGATTAAAAAAGGGATATTAAAACACTGCTTAACCGCAGCCAGAACAGTAATAGCAAGAAAATGGAAAAATAATATAACACCCTCAATTGAGGAATGGATAGCAGAAATGGATGAGATGCGTTCACTGGAAGAGAGGATCACAAAAGAAGAAGGCCCAAAAGACCACATAAGAGAAACGTGGCAAAAATGGGAAAATTATAGGACATCATCCTCACTATTGCGGACAATATGAGAGAGGGGGGGGGGATGGGGGGAGGGGCGGGATCTTTTTTCTCCCTTTTTTTATTTTTTATTTTTTTTCTTTTCTCTTCCTTTTTTTTTTTTTTTTTTTTTTTTTTTGTAAGTATGAATGAATAGAAAGCAGTGGTTTGACTGATAAGTTTTAATGATTACATGGTTAGAATAGAGAATGAATGTAACATTAACAATATACAGTCAATATACACGGGTACAGGAATAAAGAACTAAAAATCTGTAAACAGATATAACTGTAAAATGTACGCATATTATATATGAAATTGCAATGTTTAATGTTGTTAAAATGTGAAAATGGAGATAAAATAAAGATTTGATAATTAGCACTTTAGATTTCGAACGTTCGCGTCTATTGTAACTAATAGGGTTCTAACGTTCGTGCGAACTTTCGGTCCGTTTGCAGGTTTTGGTGCGAACCGAACCCGGGGGTGTTCGGCTCATCCCTATTTATGATCATGTCAAATTTTTAGAACTTGGAGTCTGACTGGCTGTGGAACAAAAATGATATCCTTATGCCACAAAAATCCATCTTGGTTTCTCAGTGAGGATACTTCAGACCCAGGGCACTGGGTAGAGGCTTGCTTGATCAAGGTCTTTAAGTCAGGTTGGATAAAAATTATGAGTGGATAGGATCGTACTTGGCTCTGTTTCAGGGGTGTCCGGAAACATTCGGGAGAGTGCATCAGCCTTCCCATTCTTGGAACCTGGAAGATACGTAAGATGGAAATTGAACCTGAAGAAGAACAGAGCCCATCGGGCTTGCCGGGGTCTTAAAAGTTTGACTGTTCTGAGGTACTCCAGGTTCTTATGGTCTGTAAAGATCATAATGGGAGGAGTGGCACCCTCCAGTAAATACCTACATTCTTCTAAGGCAGATTTAATGGCCAATAGTTCTCAATCTCCTACATCATAATTTCTCTCTGGTGGGCTAATTTTTAGAGATGAGAAAGCTGCCGTTGGGACAGGATTGCCCCTGTAGCCACTTCAGAGGTGTCCACTTCCAATACGTAAGGCAGGGTCGGATCTGGGTGCTGTAAGATTGGTGCGGAAGTAAACAGATTCTTTAATTTGTCAAAGGCTCTCTGAGCTTCTAGGGACCACTGGAACCAGACCTTCTGGTGGGTCAACTGTGTGATGGGTGCTATGGTGGTGGAGAAATCCTTTAAAACTTGGAGAACCCCACGTATCGCTGAACACCTTTCTTGTCCGAAGGGAGCTGGCCAGTCTAATATCGCTTCCACCTTTTTTGGGTCCATTGCAATTCCTTCTGTGGAGATGATGAGACCCATAAATTGAATAGATCTTTTTTCTAAGTCACATTTGCCTGCCTTGACATATAGTCTCTGTTTCCTCAAGGTTGAGAGCACCTTTTTTACATGGGTTCGATGAAGCTCCAAAGAGGCAGAAAAAGATGAGGATATCATCAAGGTAAACAATTACAAAGTATTACGGAATTACCAGAAAAATGTTGTTAACTAAATGCTGGAACGTTGCTGGGGCATTGCATAATCCGAACGGCATAACAAGGTATTCGAAGTGGCCGAACCGTGTTCGGAATGCTGTTTTCCACTCATCACCCTTGCGGATGCAGACAAGGTTATAGGCACCCCTCAGATCTAATTTAGTGAAGATCCGGGTGGGTCTGAACCTTTAAAAAAGTTCAGGAATGAGAGGATCAGTTCTTTACAGTGATTTTATTGAGTTCTCTGTAGTACACACATGGCCTCAATGTGCCATCCTTCTCAACAAAAAACATACCCGCCTCAGCAGGAGAAGAAGAGGGACGGATAAACCCCTTTTTAAGGTTCTCATCAATATTCAATCGTAAGGTCTCCAGCTCTTTTCAGATAGAGGGAAGATTTGTCCAAACAGGATCTTGGCCCCAGGGAGCAGTTTGATTGAACAGTCATAAGGCCGGTGAGGTTGGAGGACATCAGCCTTTTTCTTGTCACAAATGTCTATGAACTCTTGATAAGCTGGAGGAACGTTCTGGAGGTTACTGGGAACAGGTTGCATGGCCAAACAGCTGACAGGCTTACTGGAGCTGGGAGCAAAGCAATGCTGCAGGCAAGATTTCCTTCTTGGCCCAGTTGAATTGTGGGTTATGTGCCTGCAGCCACGGAATTCCCAAGATGATGGGAAACATGGGTGAGCATAAGACGTCAAAGCTAACAAATTCTTGATGGCCAGTATCTGTAATAGTGAAGATGGGCATGGTTTTGTGGGTGACAAGTTCAGAACTGGGCAGGGAACCATCGGCCAAAAGAACTTCAAGTCTTTGTTTCTTTTCATAGAGGGGCACACCAAGTCTCTTAGCCTGTCACGTACCTTAAGGCAGAGCCCGGAGTGCAGGGAGCGGCCCCTCGTAAACCCCTGGTTCGGGAACCCCTGGTAGGTATGACAGGGGCTCGGGAGCACAGAGGAGCACAAGTGCCTGACTGGTAAGCTGAGTAGAGGGCTGGAGGTCTGTGCTGAGCAGGAACCAGGAGCAGTTCTGTAGTCCGGGAGCAGGAAGCAAACAGGTGGTGTGCAGTGGACAAAAGGAGGTGTCCTGTAGTCCAGCAGCAGGAAGCAAACAGGTAATGTGCAGCAGACACAAGGAGGTGTCCTGTAGTCCAGCAGCAGGAAGCAAACAGGTAATGTGCAGCAGACACAAGGAGGTGTCCTGTAGTCCAGCAGCAGGAAGCAAACAGGTAATGTGCAGCAGACACAAGGAGGTGTCCTGTAGTCCAGCAGCAGGAAGCAAACAGGTATTGTTCAGCAGACACAAGGAGGTGTCCTGTAGTCCAGCAGCAGGAAGCAAACAGGTAATGTGCAGCAGACACAAGGAGGTGTCCTGTAGTTCAGCAGCAGGAAGCAAACAGGTATTGTGCAGCAGACACAGATGGGCAGATCAAACACAGGGGGGATATCCAAAAGAGTAGTCAAGTCCAGAGCCAGGATCGGGGAAGGCAGAGATCAGAAGAGTCAAAGGCAAGCCAAGTTCAGCACGGATCAGATAGGTCAGGTTTTACAGGTCACAGGTACAATACAGGAAACGCTGTTGATCGGGCAGCAAGGCAGGAATGACTGGGGCAGGTTTAAATAGCGCTTTTGGCGCCAAACAATGTCAGGGCGGCCGTGCGCACGCTACCGCACGCGCCTGGCCCTGCGCGTGCACGTGCATGTTCCCGTGCGCGCTCGTGCGCGCTCCCGCGCGTCCGTGCACGCTGTCAGCCGCGCTGTTGCGCCTGTGTGGGCGCAGAGAGTCCGTTCTGAACCGGGGGTTTCTCCTGTTCCTGGAGATGTTGGGAGGTCTGCTGGAGAGGCTTTCCTGACATAGCCAGAGATAAGTCCATAAAGCAGATACATGCCCCGGAATCAAAGATTGCTTGTAGTTGGCTCTTCTGTTCCGTAAGCATGGGAGGATCCAGAGACTTGGAGATATGCGTGTTTGCCTGTTAGCTCCCTTGCAAATCTGCGTGCGCCCGTTTGCACCTCTTGCATTAGTGCACACTGTAATGTGCCGGAGGCGGCCATTACCAGTACTGGCACTATTGCCAGTTCTCCTACGGCCATTTCCCTGACACTTCTTCAGTGTTAGGGGATAGGGTGGTTTTCCATTTGGCAGTGATAGTTAATCGGGCCGCTATTAGTATGTGTTTCAATACTTCTAAGTTGGAATGGGATAGTGTCTATAGAAAGATTAAGAAGAGCTAATTTGAGATATAGTTTTCAACTAGTATAAGTTTGTAGCTGCATCTATGGTATGCTCTATGTCTTTTCTCTATACTAAAGTTCCTGTTTCCTGTTTGCAGTTAAGCAGCAAAGCCCGTGTGGACTGTGCACTCTCTGTTCTGAAAAGCTATATACAGAATTTCTAACAGTGAGAAACATAAACACAGCAACATATATAACACATGTAAACACAAATGAAAAGTGCAGACCACCTATCTAACTATATATATATATATATATATATATATATTAACAGGAAATCTGAGAAAAATCAGGTAAGCAGGGCCAAGCAAGAGGTACAATTAAGAGTGGTCTAAACGGGTAAAAAAACGGGGCCAGAATGGGGTTCAGGTTCACAGGGAGCAGGTACAGGCAGCAGGATAAGATCATATGCTTCCCTTGGAGCAGAAACAAGCAGCAGGATCAGGATTACAAGATTAAAGAACTACCAAGCAGAGATCCTAGACACACAGGCAAAACACTGAAGCACTAAATGCGTAGGAGTTAAATATACTCCCAGCAGCCAGCATCAAATGAAAACGACCTCCCAGGACTTTCTGACTGCTGAGAGACATCCATTGGTGGACTTTGGAACAGTACAGTTCAGGTCCATTGGGCCACAATGCTTTTTGGTTATGAAAAGCCCACCTACCAATTCTCCTCTTGGTATGTGGACCACTGACAGGCCTGAAACCCAATCTTTCATTTACTAAAACACATGCTCCACATCTTGGGATGTGACCAGGTTTCTCATGCTCCTTGATGGTAAAGTATGCCACCCATTTTGTTGGACTGCATTCTTACCAGGTGGCCTTCCAAAAGACTTGCCTAATGCATAGAATACAACCATATTACTCTCAACTCAAACTTGGTCAGCAACATGAACTCCCCCCACTGCCTAACAACTGTGCACCAACAATGTGCTTGCCTCCCTAGCCACACACGTCAGTGGTGCAAATCTTTCATCTGAGAGGCAGAAAGCCACCACAATAAAAATGCATTGGTTTGTGGTCGGAGGCAAATGAAGATCTGTTCCACGTGGACAGAATCTCCCTCTTGAGAGTACTAGTATAGTTTGGACATATACGTATAATTGTCCCGAAGGAGGAACCTCAGGATCTTCAGCTTTTGTAGCTGCATTCAGATCCTACAGTCTGAGGTCTACACTTTCTACAATTTTTTCAGTGGAACACCCACTGATAAAGGGGGTGGAATTGTGATTTTAAATGAAGTGGATTATCATAAAGAAGTAGAAAATGCATTGTCAGGCCTAGTTACAAATGAAAAATCAAGGAGGAGCCCAAAGCTGAAATATAGAAAGGATCAGATGTGTGGTGCTATCTGTGAAGGAATTAAAATATTTATGCCATTTTTCATACGGGAGAATTACTATTAACTATTACCAGTACATGCAGTACATCCAGAAAGTATTCACAGCGCTTCACTTTTTCCACCTTTTGTTATGTTTACAGCCAAAATAGATTGAATTCATTATTTTCCTCAAAATTCTACAAACAATACCCCATAAAGACAATGTGAAAGAAGTTTGTTTAAAATCTTTGAAAATGTATTAAAAAAGAAAAATAAAATCACATGTACATAAGCATTTACAGCCTTTACCATGATACTCAAAATTGAGCTCAGGTACATCCTGTTTCCACTGACCATCCTTAAGATGTTTCTACAACTTGATTGACGTACACCTGTGGTAAATTCAGTTGATTGGACATGATTTGGAAAGACACACACCTGTCTATAAAGGGCCCCACAGTTAAAAGTGCATGTCAGACCACAAACCAAGCCATATTTCTAAATGCACGCCTATTGTTCTGGCAAGGCTGGAGACATGTGCAGCCTGCTGCATATTCCTTGGATCTATTAGCTGGTGCTGGGGAGCAGTTAAAAGTCTGTCAACATTAGCAGTAATTCTTGCACACATAAGATTTTCCCTTACAGATTAATGCTTATATGTAATTTTTGGCAAAACATTAACTGGGCTTTAATTATGAGTGGCAATCCTTTCCAGTTCTGTCCCTACCCTCACTAGGAAATTCTTGTACACATTGAAACATTTATACACACTGAACATGTGTCTCTGCTGTTCCAACTGCCCATTTGTTAAGTAGTCTCCATCACAAAAACTCTTCTCTTGCACTTATCATCCCGTAAATATCCCACTCTCCTCCTATGACCTTCTACCTTTCTCTCTTCTGCTCTTCATACCACAAGCCCTCGATCTGCATCTGATCCTCAGGCTCCTGTTCTGCTCCTCTATTTTTGCATCCTTGTGTAAGCTCCCATTAAAACATTACATCTCCTATTCACAAGTTTTACCCATTCTTCATTAGAAAACAGCATCCCATATAATCCATTCACCATCAGTACCAATTGCCTCACCCCTCCACCACCAGGTCCCATTCACTGCATGGCCTCTATCATCCACCCCAGCTTGTTTGCTCCTCTTCGAAGGACTATATGGAATTAAACCATATATGAGTATAGCGGTCCACATACTGTATAAAAACAGCCATTCCTGCAAAAAAATTGAACTAATGTGAGCGGCACCAGATGATTTTTTTTTTTTTTTACCAAAGCTTAACTTAACAAGCTGAAGTTAGAAGTTAATTGAATACCCTGCATAGCTGCACCAGATTTTGCACTCACCAGTATTAGTAAATCAACCCCCATGTGTGCTCATAATCTTATAATGGTTAAAGAGGAAGTAAAGTCTCATGCATATTTTGCACATATAGGTAAGCCTAAATTAAGGCTCACCTATAGGTACTGTAAATATCTCCTAAACATGCACGGTTTAGTAGATTTTTTACTGTAGATGCAGCCGATTACGTCATTGGCACATGTGATTTGAAGAAGGCTGTGCTGTGATCGGCGGCTCCCACGTGCATGCACAGGAGTGACATCACGTGACTCTGGCCAGTCACACACCTGGAGTCCGCGGACCCAGAAGGAAGACGAGCGAAGATGGATGCGGCCTCCAGTGGGGACGACAAGTTCTTCGTTTGCAGGTAAGTTTAACATAATATGCTAGTATGCAATGCTTTACTTTTGCAGGTCAGAGAAAGAAAAAGAAATGGGACTTTAACTTCTCTTTAATTCATTTACTGAGAGCAGACAGATTGCAAAGTTTTCATTTGTTTTTAGCAGTATATAGATTTTTTTTTTTTTCATTTGGTCTCTTAAAAAAACAAAAAAAAAAAACAAATTTGATTAAATTAGGGGAGATCAACAAAAACAAGTACGTCAAAAGAAAATACTCCTAAAACAATAGAAAATGAATAAAAAGTCAATGGAAAACTGAATTGTTTGTGGAAAGTTAAGGTAGGCATTTTTTCACAGGAATAAAATATCTGAAACTGCCTTAAAGAGTTATAATGAAATTATAAAGATAGATGGCAGCAGGTGATATGATGATCCCCTGAATCTCAAATACTCGGCAAAGCCTGTCTCTTCAGCATATTTAGCTTCAATCACTTTACATTTCATAGTACACAAATGACAGTATTATTTATATCAAATGACTGAAATCACAGAAAACAAGAAACCCGAACTTCAAAGAACAGAACAATATTAGGTAGGCTTTTTAACATATACTTGTCATGACAGAAATACAGAAACTGCCATTGTTGAACTTCTTCTGAGAACTTTGCTCATCTTGTGCTGAATGTTCTATATGCCATATTGCTCCGATCTGATCACTGTTCTGTAGTCTACATATCCTCACTGAGAGCTGTACTCTATGTTCTTAATTCCATATTGTTCCACTCTGTACCCTATGTTGTACACTATGTTCTTGGTACATTATGTTATACATAAACTCTGGAGAATAAAATGGTGGTTGTTGCAATTTTTTATGTCACACGTTAATTGTGCAGTTTATCAAACAACATTTTTTACACTTTAAATACACTTTAATGAGTAGTGAACACAACACAATGGGCACAAAAGCAATATTTTACCACATTTGAGTATGCGGAAAACTGTGTAATTCATGAAGAAACGCTGTTTAAAATCTTGCATGCCTTATATTTCTGAATTATTCATTAAATACTGCATGAAACTGTGCGGTAAGTTACTGCAAACATATTGCATAAACATCACATCCTGTGTGCGAACGTCCTATATATAGCTACCATCTAATAGGATGCTTTCCCTCAAAAATGTAATGCAGCCAACAATTTAGCCATGGCTGGTATGGCATGACTTCCCTGGGTTGAGGGATCAAGCTACCCTATGAGTTGGGTATACAGCTCCATAATTAGTGCCTTGGATAACCAGAACTTTTGCAGGGTATCAGCATCCATGTATTTATCCAGCAATGTGCAGTCCTTAAAGCATCTTTCCTTTATATGGACCACTGTAGATCTTCTCCTCCTCTTCTGCGTTACTTTAAATTCCTAGAAGACTTGATTCAAAGGGCTCTATCGTCTGTGCTATGCTATCTGCCAGCCTCCTGAGACAACTCCTGAGTGGAATCTAGCTGCCACCTGCTTCAGCTTGCAATTTCCTGCCTTTTTTTTTTAAACCAATCACTTACCTCCAACCCTTTAACATTTTTTCATTTTATTAGTATTTTTTTACACTGTACCTTTAATTTATTTTTTAATCAACTTTATTGCTATCACAAGGGTTGAACAACATCCCTTTGTGATAGCATGGGCCGTGGCGGTTCCTCTTTTTGGAAAGATCTGGGGTCTTTTAGACTCCTGATCTCTCCTCTGCCCTCCAAAGCATCTGATCAAACTGAGATCAGTTTGATCAGATGCTTGCACAGGCCAGTAACACACAGTGAGAGGAATTGGTGTTGTTTCTCCCACTGTGTGACATCAGAAACCGGAAGTGACAGGGATTCAGTCACTTCCTGTTTCTGATGTCACACAGGGGGAGACACAACACCAATTCCTCTTAATGTGTGCTCAGAAGCTGATGCCAACGGTCGCATCCTTATCGCCCCCCCCCCCCCCCCGATGGGAAGGGAGAGCCTGGTAAATGCGGCGAGCCCCCCGATTGTAAAAGTGATCCAGTGGCTGTATAGATGCTAGGAGCAATTTCAAATTGGAGAGAATCACCAGCTGAGATTAACAATGCCAGGATCATGGCTGTAGCTGCAGTCATGATCTTGGTCTAACCACTTCAACCAGAAGCCATTTATAAACAGTAAACGGACAGGAAGTGGTTAAACACTGCACCACTTTTATACCATAATATGATCTTTCCTGGCAAATGGATGGGAAGTAGTTAAACACTGCACCCCTTTATACCATAATTTGATCTTTCCTGGCAAATGGATGGGAAGTGGTTAAACACTGCATCACTTTCACATTTTCCATCGGAAAAATCTTGGATGGTTTTTCCGACGGAATTCCGCTCAAGCTTGGCTTGCATACACACGGTCATACAAGTTCGCTGAACTTTCGACCATCAAGAACATGGTGACGTACAACATTACAACGAGCCGAGAAAATTAAGTTCAATGCTTCCGAGCACGCATACGAATTTTGCGCGTCGGAATTGGTACAGGCAATCGTAATTTCTGATCTAAACTTATTCCGACCGAAAAAATGAGAACCTGCTCTCAATCTTTTGCTGGCTGGAATTCTTCCAGCAAAAGTCCGATGGAGCATACACATCAGACTTTTGCTGGCGGAAATTCCGATCGTGTGTACGCGGTATAATACGATCTTTCCTGGCGAATGGATGGGAAGTGGTTAAACACTGCACCACTTTTTTTTTTTACACAAAAAGTTTGAGCACTGCACCACTTTTTTTTTTACACAAAAAGTTTGAGCACTGCACCATTTTCATACCATATTATGATCTCTCCTGCCCATAAACCTTTACTAAATAAATTCAGGAGGAATATAAATGGCAGCTCTTTGTAGAAAACTAAATCAAAGAAACTTAATTATGTAAGTATGTTTCACATTTCTTCCACAATTCTTTTTATCAGTTTAAAGCTGGACTGAGCCCAATTAGAATTAAAGCTGGCTATACATAGCAGGTTCTGTTCATTCAGCAAGTGATAATTAGATCCTTAAAACAATCGTCTTCTTCACCTAACATGCACATCTGTTAATCAGTTCATGCCGAGTGAAGTCGTTATTAATGCCTATGTGAGAGGTCAGTGCAAAGATCAAAAGAAATCAGGGACAATGATTTGTTCTGATGAATCACCTGCAGTGATAAGATTAATCTCTCAAGGTACTCAGACACTATTGTACATGTACCACACACACACACACACAGGATTGTACACCAAAATCTTGTCATGCATGGATGCTTTAAAGTGAATTTTACTTTGTCAATGTTGTGCAAAATGCTCATTGTACTGTAGGGAGTCAGGACCTTATAAACATATTATTGTGTGAGCTAATATGCATAAAACAAGAACATATCCCACGTTTCACAGCATATTTATATAGATTTGCACATCTCTGAGCAGTAACACCAAGGGATTCCTGCTCCCTTGGTTTTCTCCAGGTATATGCAGAGGTATTTACATATATATATAGTGCATTCACATCAGTCCCTGGAGCTTACAATCTAAGGTCCCTATATCAGTGGAAACCAAAGCAAGCACAGGAAGAAAATGCAAATTCAATGCAGGTAGTGTTGGGGTTTGGATTAGAACCAATGATTGCTGTGATGCAGTGTAGAAGCACTAACCACTAGGACAATGTGCTGCTATTGCACTTACAATGTCTCCTGATGGTGAATTCCGGTGCAACATTAGAACCTTTTTAACCAGCTGCAGACTCTGGGCATACTAGACACTCCCAAAAACATGTCATCATTGTACACTGGGCGTGTCTAGTACACCCAGTCCTTCTGTCCTGCTGCAGGTATCCCTCCCTGTACCAGTGGCAAATCAGCTTTGATTAATCGCAGCTGCATTGCTGTGTACACAGAGAAGGTCGGCAGCAGGAGCTGTAAAAAAAAAAAGGGCAGTCTGGCGATGTTTATTAACAACATTGCTCAGATGGGAATACAGAAAGTTACATTGAAACATTATATCATTTGTAACTTTCTGTGTTTTTCATCTACAGATTAAAGGGATGAACTTCGATCTGCAGATGAAGAGTTAAAGTGGATGTAATCCCGATTCCTAAAATTTTAGCTGGACACATAAATCTACAGTGTTTTCTTGTCTCTCTCCAAAACCCTGTTGTCTAGTAGCTGTCTCTTGCTGCGTTCCTCTGTTATCAGCCTGACAAGATTCGTCACATTATGATAAGAGCAGCCGGAGTTTGGAGTCGGGGGAGGTTGCTATAAATAGATTAGCAGAGATCTGGATGATACAAAGGAGAGAGCTAAGAGTCTTTACCTCCAATCAGCTGTCTTGGCTGTGTGCCCAGGCTTCTCTGCAACAATAACCAGGAAGAGAAAAAATCCCAACAGGAAGGGCACTTTCTAAACAGTATCTAAAGCTGAAGACAGCGGATATGGATGCAATACTTATATAGGGAGGTGACATGGGGAAAGCCATAGGGAACTCCCCATGACGTCCCCATGCGTCAGAGGGGGGCGGGGTTACCAGGCGGCCCCGCCCTCCGTTATAAACACCGGGAGCCTCCCATTGCGAGGAGTGGCCCAAGAACAGACCGACGCCCTGGAAGAAGATACCGGAGAGAAGCTCAGAGACCGACGCCGTGGAAGAAGATACCGAAGAGAAGCCTCACCCAGCGGGAGCCTCCCATTGCGCGGAGCGGCCCAGAAGAGACACCGATGCTGGGCGAGAAGGCCAAGAAGAAGCGGATCGGAGGAAGAAGAAGATGGAAGAAGAAGATGCCGGAAGGAGAAGATGAAGAAAGGAAGACCAGAAGAAAGAAGAAAGAAGATTTTAATAAAGGAATTGTCAAAGACTGTCTCCTGTCATTTTTACCATTTTTGACACTTTTTTGGTGAAATGGTAGGGGTACAACCCCCTTACCATTTCACACAGGGGGGGGCCGGGATCTGGGGGTCCCCTTGTTAAAGGGGGCTTCCAGATTCCGATAAGCCCCCCACCCGCAGACCCCCACAACCACCGGGCACGGTTGTGGGGATGAGGCCCTTGTCCTCATCAACATGGGGACAAGAGGCTTTGGGGGTCTTAGACCCCCAAAGCATCCTCCCAATGTTGAGGGCATGTGGCCTGGTACGGTTCCGGCGAGAGCGCCCCCCCCCCTCTTTTCCTGCGGCCTGCCAGGTTGCGTGCTCGGATAAGGGTCTGGTATGGATTTTGAGGGGGACCTCACGCCATTTTTTTTTGGCTGGGTTTCCCCTTTAATTCCATCCCAGACCTCAAGGGTCTGGTATGGTTTTTGAGGGGGACCCAAGCCATTTTTTTTTTTTTTTTTTTTGGCTGGGATCCCCCTTAATATCCATCCCAGACCTGAAGGGCCTGGTTATTGAATTTGGGGGGACCCCTACGCTTTTTTTTTTGTTTTTTTGTATTTTTTATCAATGACTTTTTTTTTATGAATGACTTTTCAATGAATGACTGTTCTCTGTATTACAGGAGCCGACAATTCATATAGCCGCGAGTGATTTTAAATAGCTTTCTTTTCTGCAAAAATGACACTTTTTGCAGAGACAGTTCTAAACACTGGAAACATGCGCCCCTTTACATGCATACTATAGACACCCCCCAGGTACGAAATTTAAAGGAATATTACACTTCAATTTAATCATTATTAAAATCACTGCTCCTGAAAAAAAAAAACGGCCGTTTTTAAAAGTTTTTTTTGCATTGATACATGTCCCCTGGGGCAGGACCCAGGTCCCCAAACACTTTTTATGACTAACTTTTTAAAAATAAATGACTTCAATGACTGTTCTCTGTATTAAAAGCACTCGCGGCTATATGAATATCAATTCATATAGCCGCGAGTGCTTTTAAAAGACATTTTTAAAAGCAACATTAAATCCCCGAACACCGGACCCGAACCCGAACATACAGTCAATTGTTCGGGTCCGGGACCGGAACACCCTAAAGTCCGGTACGAACCCGAACTTTACAGTTCGGGTTCGCTCAACCCTATTAACTAATAGTTAAATTTTGTTTTCTTTTTGTTTGCTTTGTTCATTCATATTTTTACACCTTTTACATATATTTACAGGTATCACACTGAAAAAAGCGCAAAAATGTTACTACACACTTTATTTCATTTTTAAATAACTTTGCAATGCTTTGTACCAAAATCATAATTGGGTGGGCAAAAGGGTGTACAGGTACGTCCCCTTTAAGAAGCGGTGCTGCGGGTGTGGCCACCGTGGTGTCCGTGACCACGGGTCCCGTGGACTCGATGTCCGCTGGGTGCCCGCGATTGTGTCACGGAGAGGTAGAACAGGGAGATGCTGTAATTTCCCCGTTCTGCCTGGTGACAGAAGAATACATATCGGCCTAAACTGAGGAAAAAAACATTTTTATATATATTTTTGGGGGATATTTATTATAGCAAAAAGTTATTGTGTTTTTTTTTCTTACTGGGCACTTAAACACCCTTCCTGCCCAGACCAATTTTCAGCTTTCGGTGCTCTCACACTTTGAATGACAATTACTCAGTCATGCAACACTGTACCCAAATGAATTTTTTGTCCTTTTTTTCCCACAAATAGAGCTTTCTTTTGGTGGTATTTGATCACCTCTGGGTTTTTTATTTTTTGCGCTATAAATGAAAAAAGACCGAAAATTTGGAAATAAAAAGCATTTTTCTTTGTTTCTGTGATAAAATTTTGCAAATTATTAATTTTTCTTCATAAATTTTGGCCACAATTTATACTGCCACATATCTTTGGTAAAAATAACCCAAATTAGTGGATATTATTTGGTCTTTGTGAAAGTTACAGACTCTACAAACTGTGGTGCGAATCATACAAAATTGATCACATCTGATGCACTGGTGACCGATCTCATTTCTTGTGACCCGAACAAGCCAGGAAAGTACAAATACCCCCCAAATGACCCCTTTTTTGAAAGTAGACATTCCAAGGTATTTAGTAAGAGGCATGGTGAGCTTTTTGATGTTGTCATTTTTTTCCCACAATTCTTTGCAAAATGAATTTATTTTTTATTTTTTATTTTTTTCCACAAAATTGTCATTGTAATAGGTTATTTCTCTCACATGGCATGTGTATACCACAAATGACACCCCAAAATAAATTCTGCTACTCCTCCTGAGTATTACGATACCACATGTGTGGGACTTTTACACAGCCTGGCCACTTAGAGAGGCCCAACATGCAGGGAGCGCCATCACGTGTTCTAGGAGCATAAATTACACATCTAACTTGTTGACTACCTAGTACACTTTTGAAGGCCCTGGAGCACCAGGACAATGACACGTGACACTGACGTGGCACTGATGACAGATGGCACTGATACGTGGCACTGATGACAGATGGCACTGATACGTGGCACTGATGACACGCGACACTGATGTGGCACTGATGACAGATGGCACTAGTACGGGGCACTGATGACACGTGACACTGACAGATGGCACTAATATGTGGCACTGGTGACAGATGGCACTTATATGTGGCACTGATATCATGTGGCACTAATACGTGGCACTGATGAGAGATGGCACTAATATGTGACACTGATGACAGATGGCACTGATACGTGGCACCGATGACACGTGACACTGATGACAGATGGCACTGATACGTGGCATTGATGACACGTGACACTGATGACAGATGGCACTGATACGTGGCACTGATGACACGTGGCACTTATACATGGCACTGGGGACAGGTGCACTGGGGACAGATGGCAGCGGGCAGGGGGGACAGATGAGGACAGATGGCAGCGGGGAGGGGGGGACAGATGAGGACAGATGGCAGCGGGCAGGGGGGGGACAGATGAAGACAGATGGCAGCGGGCAGGGGGGGACAGATGGCAGCGGGCAGGGGGGGGGCAGATGGCAGCGGGGGGACAGATGGCAGCGGGCGGGGGGGGAACGGTTGGGGACAGATGGCAGCGGGGGGACAGATGGCAGCGGGGGGACAGATGGGGGCAGCAGGGGGACAGATGGCAGGGGGGGGGGGGACAGATGGGGGGGGGGGGGGACAGATGGCAGGGGGGGGACAGATGGCAGTGGGGGGGGGGGGACAGATGGCAGCGGGCAGGGGGGGGACAGATGGCAGCGGGCAGGGGGGGGGGAGATGGGGGCAGCGGGGGGGGGACAGATGGCAGGGGGGAGGGGGGGACAGATGGCAGCAGGGGGGGGGGGGACAGATGGCAGCAGGCAGGGGGGGACAGATGGCAGCAGGCAGGGGGGGGACAGATGGCAGCAGGGGGACAGATGGCAGCGGGGGGGGGGACAGATGGCAGGGGGGGGGGGGACAGATGGCAGCGGGGGGGGGGACAGATGGCAGCGGGGGGACAGGGGGCAGCGGGCAGGGGGGGGCAGATGGCAGCGGGGACAGATGGCAGCGGGCGGCGGGGGACAGTTGGGGACAGATGGCAGGGGGGACAGATGGGGACAGAGGGGGACAGATGGGGGCACAGATGGCAGCGGGGGGACAGGGGGGGGCAGGGGGGAGCGGGGGGGGGGGACAGATGGCAGCGGGCAGGGGGGGGGGGAGCGGGGGGGGGGCAGCGGGGGGACAGATGGGGGCAGATGGCAGCGGGGGGACAGATGGGGCAGCAGGCAGCAGGCAGGGGGGGGGGACAGATGGGCAGGGGGGCAGGGGGGGGACAGATGGGGGCAGCGGGCAGGGGGGGGGGACAGGGGGCAGCGGGCAGGGGGGGGACAGATGGCAGCAGGCAGGGGGGGGACAGATGGCAGCAGGGTGACAGATGGCAGGGGGGTGACAGATGGGGGCAGAGGGCAGGGGGGGGGACAGATGGGGCAGCAGGCAGGGGGGGGGGGGACAGATGGGGGCAGCAGGCAGGGGGGGGGGCAGATGGGGGCAGCAGGCAGCGGGCACAGATGGCAGCAGGCAGGGGGGGGGGGCCGATGGCAGCAGGGGGGGGGGACAGATGGCAGCAGGGTGACAGATGGCAGCGGGGTGGACAGATGACAGATGGGGACAGATGGCCGCGGGGGGACAGATGGGGGCACAGATGGCAGGGGGGGACAGAGGGGGGCAGCAGGGAGCGGGGGGGGGGGGCGCGATGGGGAGAAAAAAAAAAATATTGGGGCAGCAGGCAGCGGGCACAAATCGCACATTATTTTTTTTTTTGACAAAATTTATTTTTTTTTACTTACGGCCGCTCGGCCGTTCATCTCTCTCTCTTCTCACCCGCTGTCAGTGTGAGGAGAGAGAGGGGCGCTGACAGATGATCTAATATGTTTCCATATGAGATCATCTCTCATTGGGCACGCCGAGCTCGCTGTAAACGGCCGCTGTGATTGGCCGTTTACAGCGAGATGTGACCGGCCGTGTCCTACGGACACGGCCAGCACAGAACTTCCCCGAAGCGCGCTCTCCTGAGCGCGCATTAGGGAAGTCCACAGGAGGACGTCCAGGGAGGTCCTCCCTGCAGGGAGCGTCCGCGCTGCAGCCGTATTTCGGCTTTAGCGCGGGCGCGTAGTGGTTAAAATCAAATCTCCCTACATAAATTGTACTTGTATATCTGCTGTCTTCAACTTTCTAGACTGTTTAGAAAGTGCATGTCCTGTTAAAATGTTCTCCTTCTGTTCCACCACTAGGTGTGGATTCTTGGCATACACTGTGTGACAGCTGATTGGAGGAAAGGCACACACCCTCTCCACATAGGCAGAGGAAGGAAGAAATGTGCAGAGCTGGGCTGTGAATAGACCAGCTGTCTGCTAATCTATTTCTATGCACCAGCCCCAACACAAATTTCAGGCTGATTTTATCTACATTTTTGGAGAACTTGTCAGAAGTTATCATGCTGATAACAGAAGAACTGAGCAGCAGAAAGACATGGGACTTAGGGCTTTGGAGAGAGATAAGTAAACACTACATAGAGATGTGCCCAGGTCAAATTTAATGAATGGGGTTTACATCCACTTTAACCTCCTAGGCGGTATTCCCGAGTCTGGCTCGGGTTCCGTTTTTTCTGCTAGGAGCGGTAACCCCGAGCCAGACTCGGGCTTGCGTGCAGGATACAGGGGGGAAGTTACTTACCTTTTCCCCTGGATCCTGCGATGTCTCCCCGCTGTGTGTGCGAGCCGTCCGCTCGCTCGATTCACACAGTGCCGAGTGCCGCCGAGCTCCGTTCCCTGCGACGTTCCGACGCACGGGAGCGGAGATCGGCGCCAAATTCAAAAAAGTGTAAAAACACAGTACACATACAGTACTGTAATCTTACAGATTACAGTACTGTATACAAAAAATACACACCCCCTTTGTCCCTAGTGGTCTGCCCAGTGCCCTGCATGTCATTTTATATAATAAAAAGTTTTTTTTTCTGCCTGGAAACTAGAGATTGTCCATAGCAACCAAAAAGTGTCCCTTTATGTCAAAAGTGGTTTTAGACCAGCTAGAAAACACCGATAAAAAATTAGAATCACAATTTATCATCAAACAATAAATTTAATGACAGCGACTATTCTGCAACTGAGAAAATTTCAGTGTTTTTGATTTGATTACATTATTGAATCATTTTTATATATATTTTTATTTTATTATAATTTATGATTTTGTGTTTCAAACTTTATCATACCCGGGATGTCTACTAGACTCTGGTTCGGACAGATTTAAGTGAGTTATTCATAAGAATTGCATACCTACAGCTCTGTACCCCCCTTTTTGCCGTGTTTGGATTGTGGTGCCTTTTTGCTTTTAAATAAACCCTTTGGATTTTATTTTCCCGGTGTGCGGCTGTCTGGAGTTCTTCCTTTTAATTCCTAATCGTTGTGCTATTAGCCAGCACCTGGGGCTCCCACACAGGAGCAAGAGCATTCGCTTGTAGGGAGAGTCTTGGAGCGGTGGTCGTTTGTTTTCATATACATAAAAATCTCTGGACTTTGCTCAGGTAAGTATAATGCCGCGTACACACGAAGGGACTTTTCCCGGCGGACCTAAGTCCAGCGGACAATCCGCTGGACTTTCCAGCTGGGTCCGCTGGACTAAAAAGCGAGTGCGCATGCGCGGGACTTCCGGGAAGACGCACTGAACGGGAGCTCCGCACCGCTCCGGCCTCATTCAGCCCCCTAAGCGATCAGTTCGAGCAAGACCCGTCCGGTCTTCAGCCCACAGCCTCCTGAGGGTCCCAGGCACCCACCGATATGCCCGAGGGGACACATAAAAGCGACGTTAGCCGCCAACTCACTTACAGCCAGGCGACCTCGGCCCCAGCCAAGATGGCGGCCGCAACACGAGGCAGCATGGATGATCCGGACTCCATTGCAGATCCACCAGCCCACCAGCAGCACCTGCAGCAACACAACAGCCTCCTGACGACCCCCGTGAGTACCTGCATCCCCCAGGTGATCTCCCCGGCCTCCACAGCATCCCTGCTGAGCAGAACATTTGGAAGCCTCCCCCCCACTCCACTCCAGGGATCTCCCTTGGGCCTAGAGAGCCCCCACCACTTTCACCCCCTACAACAGACCCACTCCGCTGATATGCAGCTCATGCTGCAACACTTTTCAGAGATGCTGGCCCAAAACGCCATGCAAATCACTGCCACCATCAAGGCAGATTTACAGGGCCTGGGGGCACGCATGGATGTCATAGAGCAAGCTGTAGACAACACAGCTGCACGCACCAATCAAAATACCGCTTGCATCCAAACTTTGCAAGACCAACTAGAAACAGCTCTCTCCAAAATTGACGATTTGGAGAACAGAAGCAGAAGGTACAACTTCCGCATAAGAGGAATCCCCGAGTCCACCACGGACGTCCCTAGCACGATCAAATCGTTCATCAAAGAACTTTTGCCTGATATCCAAGAGCACAGATTGGAACTAGACAGGGCGCACAGAGCCCTCCAACCCCCCAGACAAGATGGTCTCCCAAGGGACATCGTGGTCAAACCGCACTACTACAGTGTCAAAGAAGACATCATGAGACACACACGCAATCGAGATACCCTAACCTTCCAGGGCAACAAGGTCCAAATTTTTGCGGACATCTCACCCGCCACTGTTCAGAAACGCAGGTCCCTTAAGCCCCTCCTAGAGGTCCTCATGCAAAACTCCATCAAATACCGCTGGCCCTTCCCGTTCAGGCTCCAATTCCATTTCAAAGACAAATCATATGGATTCTCCTCATTCCACGATGGCGAGCACCTCCTGCTCCAGCTTGGACTCATCTCCCAAGACCTAGTCCCCCATCAGGCTCCAAGCAAGTCGGTCTCCTCCAAGCGTCCACCACCAGGCAGCCCCCTGACCCCGCTGTGGAACAAGCAACAAACGAAGAGACACCGCGAATCTCATCCCCCGAGATGAAGACCTTTTTTTGCCTCTCCTCACTGAGAGGCTTTGTCCTTACTCTTTTTCAGGAATCCATCTTCCCCTGAACCTGGTTTCCCCCTCCCCTTCATGTGCCACTCGTCTTGCTGCTCTGGCCACCTCATTTTGGCATTTATGTTATTCCTCCTATGGCCATTTAGATGATTGCCTCAGCTCCTCTCCAGGTTCAGGGGAAGACGCACCCTCTAAGCCCTGACCATTTGTAGTCAGGCCTGGGTACATTTTGACCTGGGCAGGGCCCCCTTAGTCCTACCCGTGACGACAGGGGCTTCCCTCCCTCACTCGCAACTCCAGCCGGGGGTTTGGTGGGTATCTGTTTTATTTGACACGTATCTAGAAGGGACTAAACCCTACTCTCAGATCCCCCACAACATCAGTCCCCACAGCCTCCCCCGTCCTACTCCCATTCTGGACAATTTTTTCCCCTCCCCTACAGGTACTCCTAACTAAGCTAGCCTTGTTCTATCCTTTGGGACATTGCAGGACTCATTCTAGGACTAACCTATGTTTATGTTGCTAGTGGTTACTTTATTACCTCATTTTTTTTTTTTTTTATGTGTTTTATGCCTTTTTGGCCGACCGGTTACACTGTTACCCCAATTTGGGGGCCTCCTCGGCCGGAGCGGCGCTGCTTGCCACTCCACCTGCTGTGACGCGGAGGGTACCCACTCCCTCCGGTGACACCAGACAGACAACCCTTTTGAGGTTGCACCCTCTCCAAATGCTCCCTTCGGGGAGCCTTTGGACCTGGACCCGGTTCGCCGGTCCTTTTTGCACTTTGACAGATACATTACGAATGTGTATACTTTGTTTTATATATTGGTTTATTAATCATCATGTTTTTCTCGCTGCTCTACTTTCCTCTCTTTCTCCTCTCTTCCCCCCCCCCCCCTTCCGGCTCCCCTCCCCTACTCCCTTTCTCCCTTACACTCAGGAACCCTCGCGGAAAGGCACCGCCTCAGTCTACCTAGGACATCTGCAAAAGCCCAATTCCCAGGCCACATCCAGCAGACTTCTGCACTTAAAGGTAAGCTCCCACCGTTCATTTTCGCACCCACACTCAGACGCCCATGGCTGACACGGTAAGTCACAAACTGTCACTTAGAGTGGCTTCTCACAACACTCAGGGGCTGAACTCCCCTTCTAAGCGCCGAAAAGCCTTTCAGAGTTACCATGCCAGAAGCCTTGATGTTGTCCTTCTCCAAGAAACTCACGTCCCAGCAAATTACACCCCTTCCTTCCTCCATCGCAACTTCCCCACTTTCTACCTGGCCAATGCACAAACCAAGCAGAGAGGAGTAGTGGTACTATTATCCAAACGAATTCCCTTTGTACACAAGCACACGATACTAGACGAAAATGGTAGATTCCTCCTGGTCAAGGGACTTATTGCAGGGGAACTATTCTCATTAGTCTCCTACTATGCCCCCAACCAAGGTCAAGCGCGATTCTTCACCGCCATGCTTTCCACTCTCTCTCCCCATCTAGAGGGGAGAATTATAATGGGAGGAGACTCCAACACCACATTCGACCACGCCTTGGACAAGTCCTCCCCAGACAAACCCCGTCTCACAAAACCCCCCAAGCAGAGCCTCAGAATAGCCCGCCTCTTCCACGAGTTGGGTCTGATAGACACTTGGAGGGAATTAAACCCCCTTACCAAGGACTATACACACTACTCCGCCCCTCACAAGACTTTCAGCAGGATAGACCACATCTTTATCCCCAACTCTGACATCCACTCAGCGACCCAGGCTTCCATACACGAAACCCCCTGGTCTGATCATTCCATTGTCACTCTCAAGATCCGCAGCTCGCTCTCACCCACTAGCCCTCCTCAGTGGCGCCTTAGTAAAACCCTCCTCTCCAATCCCGTCCACTGTAATATACTCGCACAGGAAATCAAAGATTTCTTCCGCCTGAACGACACGGGGGACACGTCCCCCAGCACTCTATGGGGCGCGCACAAGGCAGTAATGAGAGGGAAAATAATCCAATTATCTTCTAAGTTGAAGAGAGAACACAAGGTTACTGTGGAGAAGTTGGAAAAAGACTTTGAGCTTCTTAGCAAAGCCCATAAAGCCAAACCCTCCCCAGCTAGCCTTGCCCAGCTGGAAACCTCCCGGCTTGCCCTAAACTTAGCCCTTACCACTAGTGCTGACAAACACCTACTCTGGCTAGGTGGCAGATACTACTTACAAGCCGATAAAATTGGCCCCAGGCTAGCGACAAAACTCACCCCCAAGATGAAAAATTCTCACTTCCCAAGATCAAAACAACCTCGGGAGCCCTCTCCCAGAATCCTCAGAAGATTCTCGAGACCTTTCATGCGTTCTACTCAAATCTCTATTCCTCCCCTCCCTCTGACGACCCAGGCCCCCTAGAATCCTTCCTGGAAAATATTATTCTCCCGAAGCTTTCGGACTCCCACAGATCCATGTTGGAAGCCCCTTTTACAATAGAAGAGGTTCAAGAGGTTATCAAAAACCTCAAGACAGATTCTGCCCCAGGCCCTGACGGGTTCTCTGCCAAATACTACAAAACCTTCTCCGAGATCCTCTCTCCTCGTCTGGTCCGGCTCTTCAACTCACTGCGTGATGGCTCCCCCCTAGAACCTGCAGCTAATTTAGCTTTTATTTCTGTGATTCCTAAACAAGGAAAAGACACTAGCGAGGTGAGCAACTACAGGCCAATATCACTAATTAACAATGACCTGAAAATCATGACAAAAATCCTGGCCAACAGAATGGCCTCCTTTATTGCGTCTTACGTACATAAGGACCAGGTGGGCTTCATACCTGGGAGACAGGGGCCGGACCAGATTAGGAGAGCAATAGACTTAATATCCCTTCTACAATCTGCTTGGGATGGCAACCCTTCCCAATCAGGCTACATCCTGTCGATTGATCTACAGAAGGCCTTTGACACAGTCACCTGGCCTTATCTCTTCACCATGCTTGAACGTTGGGGCTTCGGCCCTAATTTCATACAAACACTTTCCGCCCTATACTCTTCCCCGAAAGCCCAGATTAAATTACAGGGTCACCTATCCGAACAAATTCCAATCCTTAAAGGTACCAGACAGGGCTGCCCGCTTTCTCCTTTACTCTTCGCTATAGCGATTGAGACTCTAGCTTCAGCAATAAGACAAGACCCCGATATTAGCGGAGTAGTTTGCGGCAATCAGACCCACAAATGTGCCCTCTTTGCGGACGATGTCCTCCTTTTCCTCACTTCCCCCCTTACCTCAACCCCTAAGGTTCTCCACCTGCTTAACTCCTTTGGATCGGTATCAGGTCTTAAGGTTAATATGTCAAAGTCCCTGGCCCTCAATATCACAACCCCCCAACACATGGTAGACAGACTCAAAGACGAATTTCCCTTTGCCTGGAGCTCCTCCTCCCTACCCTATTTAGGGGTCTTCCTGACCCCCAAAATAGACCTCCTATACCAACTCAACTACACCCCCATGTTAAAAAAACTCTCAGACGACCTAACACAATGGTCCCTTTACAAGCTGTCCTGGCTGGGCAGAGTCAATTCTGTAAAGATGACCCTCCTCCCCAGACTACTATACCTTTTCAGGTCATTGCCAATCCCCGTTAGAAAACGGGAACTGGACAGATTTCAGTCCACTCTCATTAAGTTTATCTGGGGAGGCAAGGGCCATCGTCTTCCCAATAAAGTGCTGTTCAGGGCAAAGAAAAAAGGGGGGCTAGGCCTTCCAAACCTCTGGAAGTATTACCAAGCTGCGCAACTCTGCCAGTTCTCTGTAATCTACTCTAAGACCTCGAAACCTGACTGGGTGGAAATTGAACGGCAAGCCACTCCCAATCACACTCTGGACTACCTAGCCTGGAGACCCCGTAAGGATCGCCCGGCGATCCTCTCTCCCACCCTATCGCACTCAATGTCCCTAAGTGACTCCCTACAAAAACACACCTCTTTGATATCCCCCTGGCACCCCCTCGCTCACATCTTCAACAACCCCCATTTCCAACCGGGGCTGAACATCAAGGCCTTTGCATGGTGGCTCGATAAGGGTCTATACAGGATTGGGCAATATTTTAATAACGACGGCCCCATATCACTCAAATATTGCATATCCAAGTTAGAATTGCCCCCCTCGGAAACGTACCGGTACTACCAGCTACGACATTTCTTACACAAGATCTGGGGCAGCTCAGACAGCCCGCTCTCGGTCACCCAGTATGAGTTTTGGTGCTCCTCAGCCGTGGGCGTCAGGGGGGGCATCTCCCTGATTTACTCAGCGCTTGCTGAACCTCAGGGCAAAGCGAATTATATGTTAAAGTGGGAGCAAGACCTCCAGTTTGAATGGGACCTAGACACCTGGCACACAAAATTCTTCCGCTCATTTAAAGGTATCCTGAATACTTCCCTTATGGAAGCGGACATTAAGGTGCTTTCTAGATGGTATCTGGTACCTACTCGCCTTGCTAAATTTTACCCGCAGTCCTCTCCCCTCTTCTTCATGGGTTGCGGCATCTTAGGCTCTCTTCTACACACACTTTGGGAATGCCCTAAAATCAGGGGCTTTTGGAACAAAATCTTTAATCTCATCCGTAAGGTAACAGGCTACAAAGTGCCCCAGGACCCAACCATAGCGCTCCTCAACGATGATATCCCACTGGTCCCTAAATTAACCCGCTCGCTCATCCACTTCATCCTCCTGGGTGCCAAAATTACTATAGCCCATGCATGGAAAATGCCCTCGGCCTCACTGAGCCGCGCGAAACAAAAAATCTCTTGGATAATGTCGCAAGAAAAAATCGCCCACTCCATACTGGATTCCACTGACAAGTTCCACCTCATTTGGGAACCTTGGGCTCTTTACACAGGGGTTTCGCTAATCCTACTATGAGACGGTCTTGACATTTTCTCGACTATGGTAGCACACACTCCCCACCCCCTCTCCGCGAGGGTGCCCTCCTGATACTATCCCCCCCCCCTACCCCCCCCCCCCCTGCTGCCTTCGCCTCATCTTCTTTCCCACTTCTCTCAATCCTCCTCTTTCTCTTCTTTCACTCCTTCAACTATTGCTTGAAGGGTCCCGGTTCGTTTAAGGACCCATGTAGTTATTTATGGTTAATATGTTTGGAAGCTCGATAGTACGGAAGGGCAGCCCACCTGGTAGTAAATGCATGTCATAGCACTCTAGGCAGCCTCTATCCACCCCCCTGTTTATTGGGGGTCCGTATTCAAGACCGCTGCGGTTTGTTATCCCAAGCCTAAAGTGAACACCCCACCCTAGGGAGCAGTATCACCATTCACGCTCTCTGGCATCCCCAGAGATGCTGGTCTTCGACCCTCCCGCGCACAGCAGGATCCCGATAGGGGTGCGCGGGGAGTAGGGGAACAGACCCCGATCCTAAACCCTTTTATACTTCCCTAGGTGCTTCCACCCTTAGCCCAGTGGACGGAAGCCTAAAATATTAGCCTGACACCTTTGTCACCCCTTTCGTGACTCACCTGTAGCCCATCCCCTACCAGGGAATTACTAATTTACTCTATCTGTAATCTGCCTTCTGTATGCACCCCTTAGGGGGCTTCTTGATCATTTTGTTCACCTTTTATAACTTTGTAATGTTCATCTCTACAATAAAAGTTTTTGAAAACCAAAAAAAAAAAAAAAAAGAGATACTGATTAGACAGTATGATTATTGCACAGGTGTGCCTTAGGCTATCCACGATCAAAAATTGATTACGTTTTTTTAATACAACATTCTGTAAGTGCATTACTTTTACCTATTCAATGTTTTTTAAAGTGATACACAGGTTCTTTTTGCTCTTTACATGGGGAATGAGTGATTGGTAACCTACTGAGGATAACCCGAACGGACCATCAGGGAATTTTCCTGCCATTCTCACTGAGACCCCGGGCTGGGGAAAAAGCCACAGGCCTTTAGTGATCTTCTTAACAAGAGATCTAACAATCTGGTAGTGGAGGATCTTTTCTGTCATACCATGTCACTACTTCCTGGGTGATACAGTGTTCTGTCACTAATGAATAGAGCGCTAAGGAACCTTCATTAGAAGACCATTTTTTGAAATTGCACCATCTTGTGGAACATTCATTTAGTGACAACTGGGAGCTAATTGGACATTTGTATAATTTCAATACCATTCATGTATTATTAATTTGTTTATGTTTTATATATCACTGTGGTAATATTTTCACTTATTCTATTGAGCCACTTGGAGACATTTTTACAGTTTCAATCACTGTACTTAGTAATATTTTAGTTTTTGCAGTGCAGCTAACCCTTTTTCCTACATTCCTCTTCAATGGCTGTGCGAAGTTGCTGGATATTGGCAGCAACTGAAACACGTTGTCGTCTACGTTGATCCAGAGCATCCCAAACATGTTCAATGGGTGACATGTCCGGTGAGTATGCTGACCATGCAATCACTGGGATGTTTTCAGCTTCCAGGAATTGTGTACAGATCCTTGCAACATGGGGCCGTGCAGTATCATGCTGCAACATGAGGTGATGGTCGTGGATGAATGGCACAACAATGGGCCTCAGGATCTTGTCACAGTATCTCTGTGCATTCAAAATGCCATCAGTAAAATGCACCTGTGTTCGTTGTCCATAGCATATGCCTGCCCATACCATTATCCCACCGCCACCATGGGCCACTCAATACACAACATTGACATCAGCAAAGCGCTCACCCACACAACACCATACATGATGTCTGACATCTGCCCTGTACAGTGAAAACCGGGATTTAATCCAGGAAGAGCACACCTCTCCAAAGTACCAGACGCCATCGAATGTGAGCATTTGCCCACTCAAGTCGGTTACAACGAACTGCAGTCAGGTCGAGACCCCGATGAGGATGACGAGCATGCAGATGAGCTTCCCTGAGATGGTTTCTGACAGTTTGTACAGAAATTGTTTGATTATGCAAACCGATTGTTGCAGCAGCTGTCCGGGTGGCTGGTCACAGGTGATCTTGGAGGTGAAGATGCTGGATGTGGAGTTCCTGGGCTGGTGTGGTTACACGTGGTCTGTGGTTGTGAGGCCGGTTGGATGTACTGCCAAATTCTCTGAAACGCCTTTGGAGATGGCTTATGGTAGAGAAATGAACATTCAATTCAAGGGCAACAGCTCTGGTGGACATTCCTGCAGTCAGCATGCCAATTGCACGCTCCCTCAAAACTTGCAACACCTGTGGCATTGTGCTGTCTGATAAAACTACACATTTTAGAGTGGCTTTTATTGTGGCCAGCCTAAGGCACAACTGTGCAATAATTATGCTGTCTAATCAGCATCTAGCTATGACACACCTGTGAGGTGGATCGATTATCTCGGCAAAGGAGAAGTGCTCACTAACACAGATTTAGACAGATCTGTGAACAATATTTGAGAGAAATAGGCCTTTTGTGTACATAGAAAAAGTCGTAGATCTTTCAGTTCAGCTCATGATAAATATGGGCAAAGACAAAAGTGTTGTGTTTATAATTTTACTCAGTGTATTTAAAGTAAAATGAAACATGGAGATCAGCTTTTTTTTATCCAAACTCTTTTTATTGTTATTAAAGGTCAGGACATGGAAAAGCAAGACATAACACATTGGGGGTTATTTACTAAAGGCAAATCCACTTTGCACTACAAGTGCACTTGGAAGTGCAGTTGCTGTAGATCTAAGGGGGACATGCAAGGAAAATAAACAGCATTTTTACTTGTACATGATTGGATGATGAAATCAGCAGTGATTCCCCTCATTTCAGATCTTCCCCTCAGATCTAAAGTGACTGCACTTCCAAGTGCACTTGCAGTGAAAAGTGGATTTTCCTTTAGTAAATCAACCTCATTGTGTATTCATTATGTAGGGTATACAATCGTACATAGTTAAACGTGTCACAAAAAGAACATTAGTCAGGAGGTCTAAGGTAACATGTCATATAACCATACCTGTAAACAAAACATTGTAAAAGGGATCATCTAAGCAGGTAAGTAAAGTGATTGATATCCATTAATATCCATTAACATGTCACAGATTAGCAAACATTCCCTAATATCCTGCCCTACGCTTTTTCTTTTTGGCTGGTTTAACAAAAAGCAAAATAATGGGGGGGACGCTAATATCAGTTCTCACATCTGTAGTAGCCTATCCAGCAATAATTTAGAGGGGGCTAGACCCGGTTCATCCGGCCAATCTTGCCAAACTAATTGAAACTTAGGCAGGGCTCTTCGATGTCTCTCGCAATAGCAGGTAGTTAACATATTCTATCTATTGCGTCACGGATAGTGGGGGCCGGAGATCAGCTTTAAAAGAACAACTGTGTTCTAATGGGTGAACTTCAGTTTGAATGTTTTTTTCAAAAGAGCCAGGGAGTTGATAACTCTTTTGTGTTATTACAGGAATCATTTCAGACAGACAGGATATTACCAATTAAACTAGAAATCTTTATTGATCCACATAAGAAGAGAACAATTGTTTACTGCAGCATGTGCAAAAAGCAGCTGGTCATTAATTTGACTGTGATTTGAGGTCCTGGATCTTCTAAGTTCCAAGTGTCAGTCCTTAAAGTGAATGTTAATAGCCTTCTGGCAACAGAAGCTTCATTAATCACAAATAAATGGTATGTGGAAGCATTTTTCAGTTTATATTAGATTCTGAACTTTTTTTTATTTTAATTCTATAGTTTTTATTGGATGTGTCATATAAACAGAAAACATAATACAGGTTGTGTTAGACATTTCGATATACATCAAATACATCCGTATACTACTTTGTGCTCATCTTGTAGTAACATAATAAAATCTTATCAGAAAAATTAAACTGGAGAGTACATACACTAATGAATCAAGGAAGCATCATTGTTTGTTAATGCTTTTTAGGCCGTATGGACCAGCGTTAGTCGAATATATGGCATTGCAGAGAATTGATGGCTATGAGAGGTTCGAATGTGTAGTTTCTATGTACTGCTCTTGTGACGTCTGTTAGATTAATGGAAGTTTTGTTTTTCCAGTTGCAAAGAATCAGTGTTCGTGATTAGATTCTGAACTTTGATCTATATAGTTCATTACTCATTACATCATTTATTCAGGGAAGCCTATTCCACAAACACCTAACAACAATTTTCCCCGAGCCACCCCCATCAAATCATTCTCTGCAGCTATTACCTTTTGTACCACCACCCCCTCCCTTTAGAATGTATGTTCTATGAACAGGGCCCTCCTGTACCTTTTGTATTGAACTGTACTGTAATTGTGTTGTCCCCCCTATACATTGTAAAGCGATGTGTAAACTGTTGGCGCTATATAAATCGTGTGTAATAATAATATTAATTAATTAAAGTGGTTGTATACCCTAAAATTCAACTTGCACCTACAGGTAAGCCTAGATTAAGGCTTACCTGTAGGTACAAGAAATATCTCCTAAACCTGCACGGTTTAGGAGATATTTGAAAAGAACGTTTTACAACCTTGTCTACGGCGCATGCACGCCGTAGACAACGGTGCATTTACAGGGTTAATCCCCATTTCACCGCAGTTGAAGTGTCCCGCGCGCATGCGCGGAGCGACATCCTCGCTGCTCTGGCCAATCACAGCGCCGCAGCGGCGCTGTGATTAGCCGGAGCGGCGATACCCGGAAGGGTACTTGTCCAGAGATGGATGCGGCCGGAGGGGGAAAAGAGGACGGCGTCGGGGGCCCCGATTTAAGGTAAGTGATGCATAATGAGCTAGTATGCTAGTCATACTAGCTCATTATGACTTTGTCTTGCAGGTAGTGTACAAAAAAAACAACCCAAAACGGGTATACAACCGCTTTAAAGTCTGTTAATTCCCAGAAAATATATACAGTAAAATTTAATCTCTTGGTAGAATTACCCTCTGAAGCAATACTGCAGTTTTTTTTTTTCCAAGCTTTGATTTAAATCTCACACAGTCATGAATTATATGACTGATTATTCAAAAGAAAAAAAAAGAAAAAAAGGAAATATCATTAATTTAGTATTCACATGCCATATTTAGAATCTCCTTTGAAAGATTGCAGGGAGAACCGATTATTCACGTTAAAGCGACAATGTCAAGTCTTTATAAATTTCTCAGTGCTAGCTCCCTGTTATAGAAGATGTATTACCGGTATATTCACCTCTCAGGTGGCTGGCGTCTCCTACCTTGGATCTGTTCCAGTATTGCGGCCTCCAAAAGATTATTTGGCATTTAACACTTCTGGCAGGATCGGATGCCTGTGTCTTCTGTCATTAATATTATTATTATTATTATACATGATTAATTTAGCGCCAACAGTTTGTGCAGCGCTTTACAACTTGAGGGTAGACAGTACAAATACAATATACTTTAATACAGTAGGAATCAGAGGTCCCTGCTCTTTAGAGCTTACAATCTCATGTCGCGTACACACGACCAGTTTTTCTTTTGGAATAAACTCTGACCGCTTTTACGACGGAGTTCCGACGGTGTTCCGACGGAGTTCCAACGGAGTTCTGCTGAAACTGTCTTGCCTACGCACGATCACACCAAAGTCCGTCCATCTTGAAATCGGTGACGTACAACACGTACGACGGGACTAGAAAAAGAAAGTTCAATAGCCAATAGCTGCCGTCTTGTACTTGCTTCAGAGCATGCATCGTCGGAACAGCATACAGACGAGTGGTTTTCCCGATAGGAATTGATTCAGTCGGAAAAATTTAAAACATGGTCAATTTCTAGGTCCGTCAAAATTTTCAAAAAAAAGTCAGATGAGGCCCACACACGATCGGAATATCGTGTCATGTCATTGTTCCTTCCTCCAACCTCTACCTTACTACAGGAATCAGCAGTGACATAGGGGTCAAAACTCTGTAGGCCACTGGGGTCAATAAGAATTTTTTTTTAAATTCCTGACAGGGTCATATCAAAGCAAAGGTAAACCCAATCACTAAACTCTAATGTGATCTAATGTGATCTAATGTGAATCCACTGTAATCTAAAAATTATTTTTTTTATCTTTTATAATCTACATATTTCAATAAAATAATATGTAGTGATCTTACTATCAAAGTTATTGTTCATGAACTTATGGCTATGGAGTAACAACGCTAATGGCCCGTACACACGATCCGGAAATCGGACAAAATACAGATTTCAACGCGATCATGCGATAATCGGATCATTAGTACAGAGCTTTCAAGAGACAATCGTGACAGTTCATCTGATATTATCCAATGGGACAAGCACGAAAATTTTTCTCGTATGATACCAGGTACGATTTTCATTTAATCAGTACAATTTTTCGTAAACTTAGTAAACTCTCCATTTTATATATGCGACTAGCATGCAAAAATAACGGACGATCTGTCGTCCGATTTTCGTATCGTGTGTACGGGCCATTAGTCCCTGTCTCCCAATGGTCTCCAGTGGAGACTGATAAAAAGAAGGGAAAAAGCAGCGCCCAAGCATGTGAAAAAGAAGCTGCTAACACTACAATATGACAAAATTGTAAAGAATATAAATGTGTAACAGTGTAGCGCTAAAAATGTCTCTGTACAGCAATGGTTATAGACTGGGAAGATCAACAACCACCAGTTTACTGTTCAGAATGTTAGTGTTAAAATAACAAATTTAGGGTCAAAATAGGTGGTGAGCATCAGGTCCTCTGGTTGAATGAGGGCGTGATGTACCCCCAGACTAGATAGACCCAAAGTGTGGATACACTACCGAGTGGTCCACACTCACCTTGGGTGAGTATAAAGTGAAAAATTGTTCCAAGGTTGATAGGTGAACAACCTTGTGTGAACTGTCAATCTAAATAAACGTGCCTCAAAACAAAAATGTTAAGTGGACAGTGCAACTCAATGCCTAAAATCTCTTCAATATTAAGTGAAGATGTATAAGAGAGCCAATATTGCTATATCTATGATACTGAAACCCTAAAATTCCGTGAATAGTGCAGTCAAATGCCTAAAATCACATAAATATTAAGTACAGATATATTGAGATGTCGATATCATTGATACTAAAAACCTTGATACATAGAAGGTGCTGCAAAAGCAGGAGGGCTGAAATGGATGGGTGTGTCAGGATAAAACATGTGTTTATCTGGATACTTAATGGTCTAGCCACCTGACTAGCAAGCCAAACAGACAATGGGAATATATCACAATATGAATAGGTAACACATGATGAGGATGGTTATTTCTGAAGACACCTCAGTAAACAGTCCTGATATTAGAAATGAATGAGCGGACTGAAACCATCAACCTGTATTTCAAGTAGAAAAACTACTCCATAAAGTCCGGAAAATACAGATAAGAATGGTGATGATAAAGCAGTTCAAATGCAAAATAAACAGTGATGATGGTATGGTTCAAATGCTGGATCCTCTCAAAAAAGGGCAACAGTGCAACCAGAAGGGTGATTTCATAAGCGCTTACCATGTGCGGTGGACCAACTCACCAAAAGTGAAAGGTCAGAAACAGCTTGTGTGGCTACCTCCAGGTGCCAAAAAGGTTAGGTTGGAAGTTGGGAGCGTGGGCTGGAGCTTCTCAAGGTCCTTAGCAAATACTCACCGACCGAATGGATGGTTATTGGATCACTGTAGTTGGATCAGTGCTCCTCGGTCAGACTTGCCATAGGTGGAGAGAAAAGAACAAAAGAGGGACTCCTCCTCGTGTAAAACCCAAAAGACAAGGGTTCACTTTTATTGTAAAAAAGAACATGCATCCAACTTAAAAACAAATAAATGGAGCTGTTCTACTAAAATCAAGTAAAAAACGCAGTAGGCAGTAAAGCTTGGAGACCCGACGCGTTTCGTCTGAAAAGACTTCTGCTGGGGTATGCTCCAGCTTACTCCTGCTGCGTTATATATAGTATACAAAACAATTAAACCACAAACGCACCTGGGTGTTTCCAATCAGCCACACTTCCTGTTTCCTGTTCACTGTTATCACGTATTGGTGGTTCAGGACGGAAATGGGCCAATGGAGAGGGGTATGTAGGGAAGCCCATATTAGTGGCCAATAGAAGCGCAGTCTAAGAATAGGAATGGGACAACTATGGCGGAAAAGTGTTTCAATGTAAAACACCTGATATATGGGCGGGCAAAGACTCTATATGTGACCAATGCGTTGGCTGGTGGTCCGCAAACTGATAGCTAATAGGTGGTCAAAGGGGCAAGAGACCTATCTGGGTAAGCGCCAATCAAACGGTAGCAAATGCACCCATACAATTGCACTGCACAAAAGCCAAACATCGGCCGCGTGGGACGCCGCGGCGGAAGTGGCGTGCAGGAAGTGATGCGCCGGAAGTGACGGCCGGGGCGGACGTGACGCGCCAAATAGGCGGAAGCGGATATGACGTCAATAGCCTCAAAAAATGTAAACAACAGAAAATAAAAGGCAAAACATTGTGGAAATTGTCCACAAGATGGCGAAGTTGGTACTAAACACGGAGTCTGGCTGATTGTAAACAATGGGTACAATAGGATTATATAAATCACAGTATCAAAGGCATCCTTATTCTATTAAAAGCAATGGATAAAAAAGGAATATATAAATCTCAATACCAATGGCATCATTAGTCAATCGATGTAAATGAGGTATACTCAACGATTATGGAAAGAAAACAAAATTCGTATACATTGATATTGATGGGGTTACTGTAGGCAGTGAGTCACAATGGGGGGTGGTGGACGGCATATATGGTAACTTTAATATAGGAGCAACCGTTCTTATTAATAAAAAATTATCTTTGTGTGTCACTAGCGTTGAATGGTATGCGCGAACATCCCTGTAGAGTCAGCGTCCAACGAAGGTGGCATATATCATAAAGGGTGAATAAACAGAAAATAGAATTAAAAATGAAAGGGGAGTATGTTTGTAATCTGGACTTACAATTATAATCTAGTAAGGACTTCTTATAGAACTCTTCGAGTGGGATCATGAGCGATTAATAAACGCATTAATATCCCATTCGACATTAAGGCCATGGGGGGTGTAACACTTGATCTGGTGTATCCAGAATGTTTCGAGTCGGGATACACCCCTTATGTTCGACTCACCCCGCCAGTGAGGGACAAATTTATCAATAATCTGAAAACGGGACCCTGCTGGATTTCGATTGTGATTTAGGAGATAGTGCTTGGAGACACTGTGGTTGGTGTGTCCAGCTTTAATGGCGGCCAAATGCTCGTTCACCCTGATGGCGAACGTGCGTTTGGTCCGGCCTATGTATTGTTTACCACATGGGCACGTAATGAGGTAAACAATAAATTTCGTGTGGCACGTTACAAAACATTCCATCCTATATTCTTTATTGGTAATGTTAGATTTAAACGTATCACACTTCCTCCTGCAGGTGTTGTTCATGCATACGTTGCACTTGCGACAAGGGTAAAATCCCTTCATATCGTGGAAAAATCGTCGTCGATATATCTGGACCACAACACTAATTGTGGGGGGTCCAGTACATGGACGACATCCTCCTCCCACTTACCCATAAAAATGGGGGTGGCCATGGGCGCGAAGTTCGCCCCCAGTCTTGCCAATATTTTTATGGGTAAGTGGGAGGAGGATGTCGTCCATGTACTGGACCCCCCACAATTAGTGTTGTGGTCCAGATATATCGACGACATCCTCCTCCTATGGAAAGGTTCCATGGATTCTCTTAATCAGTTCATGACCCTACTCAATACCAACAATATTGGGATTGAACTTTCCTACGAAGCCAGTCCTTCGTCTATCCATTTCTTAGATCTAGAAATCACAGTTATTGATGGCCAAATTACCACCAAAACATTTTTCAAAACTACCGACCGGAATGGCTACATTCCGGTCGATAGCTGCCATCATCCGTCATGGCTTAGTTCCGTCCCACGTAGCCAACTTATGCGCATTCGCAGAAATTGCTCTCGTCTTCCTGATTACCACGAACATGCCCTCATTCTAAAAAACAGATTTATCGACCGGGGTTATGAGGCATCCCTCATAGATGACGAAATCAAAAAAATTGCATCCATTGATCGAATGTCCTTGTTGATAGAGAAGCCCCCTAAAAACAGGGAGGACAAATTCCGGTGGTCTTTTTTCACTAGGTTCTCGGTCCAACACAAACAAATCAAAGCGATATTTCAAAAACATTGGGACATTTTGAAAAATGACCAAATCCTAGGGCCTATCTTACCTGAACATGCAGGGGTTATCTACAGGGGAGCCCCTTCCTTAAGGGGTAAAGTTGCACCAAATATCATGGATCCACCCAACCCCCCTTCCTTTTTCCACGATATGATGGGATTTTACCCTTGTCGCAAGTGCAACGTATGCATGAACAACACCTGCAGGAGGAAGTGTGATACGTTTAAATCTAACATTACCAATAAAGAATATAGGATGGAATGTTTTGTAACGTGCCACACGAAATTTATTGTTTACCTCATTACGTGCCCATGTGGTAAACAATACATAGGCCGGACCAAACGCACGTTCGCCATCAGGGTGAACGAGCATTTGGCCACCATTAAAGCTGGACACACCAACCACAGTGTCTCCAAGCACTATCTCCTAAATCACAATCGAAATCCAGCAGGGTCCCGTTTTCAGATTATTGATAAATTTGTCCCTCACTGGCGGGGTGAGTCGAACATAAGGGGTGTATCCCGACTCGAAACATTCTGGATACACCAGATCAAGTGTTACACCCCCCATGGCCTTAATGTCGAATGGGATATTAATGCGTTTATTAATCGCTCATGATCCCACTCGAAGAGTTCTATAAGAAGTCCTTACTAGATTATAATTGTAAGTCCAGATTACAAACATACTCCCCTTTCATTTTTAATTCTATTTTCTGTTTATTCACCCTTTATGATATATGCCACCTTCGTTGGACGCTGACTCTACAGGGATGTTCGCGCATACCATTCAACGCTAGTGACACACAAAGATAATTTTTTATTAATAAGAACGGTTGCTCCATTGTGACTCACTGCCTACAGTAACCCCATCAATATCAATGTATACGAATTTTGTTTTCTTTCCATAATCGTTGAGTATACCTCATTTACATCGATTGACTAATGATGCCATTGGTATTGAGATTTATATATTCCTTTTTTATCCATTGCTTTTAATAGAATAAGGATGCCTTTGATACTGTGATTTATATAATCCTATTGTACCCATTGTTTACAATCAGCCAGACTCCGTGTTTAGTACCAACTTCGCCATCTTGTGGACAATTTCCACAATGTTTTGCCTTTTATTTTCTGTTGTTTACATTTTTTGAGGCTATTGACGTCATATCCGCTTCCGCCTATTTGGCGCGTCACGTCCGCCCCGGCCGTCACTTCCGGCGCATCACTTCCTGCACGCCACTTCCGCCGCGGCGTCCCACGCGGCCGATGTTTGGCTTTTGTGCAGTGCAATTGTATGGGTGCATTTGCTACCGTTTGATTGGCGCTTACCCAGATAGGTCTCTTGCCCCTTTGACCACCTATTAGCTATCAGTTTGCGGACCACCAGCCAACGCATTGGTCACATATAGAGTCTTTGCCCGCCCATATATCAGGTGTTTTACATTGAAACACTTTTCCGCCATAGTTGTCCCATTCCTATTCTTAGACTGCGCTTCTATTGGCCACTAATATGGGCTTCCCTACATACCCCTCTCCATTGGCCCATTTCCGTCCTGAACCACCAATACGTGATAACAGTGAACAGGAAACAGGAAGTGTGGCTGATTGGAAACACCCAGGTGCGTTTGTGGTTTAATTGTTTTGTATACTATATATAACGCAGCAGGAGTAAGCTGGAGCATACCCCAGCAGAAGTCTTTTCAGACGAAACGCGTCGGGTCTCCAAGCTTTACTGCCTACTGCGTTTTTTTACTTGATTTTAGTAGAACAGCTCCATTTATTTGTTTTTAAGTTGGATGCATGTTCTTTTTTACAATAAAAGTGAACCCTTGTCTTTTGGGTTTTACACGAGGAGGAGTCCCTCTTTTGTTCTTTTCTCTCCACCTATGGCAAGTCTGACCGAGGAGCACTGATCCAACTACAGTGATCCAATAACCATCCATTCGGTCGGTGAGTATTTGCTAAGGACCTTGAGAAGCTCCAGCCCACGCTCCCAACTTCCAACCTAACCTTTTTGGCACCTGGAGGTAGCCACACAAGCTGTTTCTGACCTTTCACTTTTGGTGAGTTGGTCCACCGCACATGGTAAGCGCTTATGAAATCACCCTTCTGGTTGCACTGTTGCCCTTTTTTGAGAGGATCCAGCATTTGAACCATACCATCATCACTGTTTATTTTGCATTTGAACTGCTTTATCATCACCATTCTTATCTGTATTTTCCGGACTTTATGGAGTAGTTTTTCTACTTGAAATACAGGTTGATGGTTTCAGTCCGCTCATTCATTTCTAATATCAGGACTGTTTACTGAGGTGTCTTCAGAAATAACCATCCTCATCATGTGTTACCTATTCATATTGTGATATATTCCCATTGTCTGTTTGGCTTGCTAGTCAGGTGGCTAGACCATTAAGTATCCAGATAAACACATGTTTTATCCTGACACACCCATCCATTTCAGCCCTCCTGCTTTTGCAGCACCTTCTATGTATCAAGGTTTTTAGTATCAATGATATCGACATCTCAATATATCTGTACTTAATATTTATGTGATTTTAGGCATTTGATTGCACTATTCACGGAATTTTAGGGTTTCAGTATCATAGATATAGCAATATTGGCTCTCTTATACATCTTCACTTAATATTGAAGAGATTTTAGGCATTGAGTTGCACTGTCCACTTAACATTTTTGTTTTGAGGCACGTTTATTTAGATTGACAGTTCACACAAGGTTGTTCACCTATCAACCTTGGAACAATTTTTCACTTTATACTCACCCAAGGTGAGTGTGGACCACTCGGTAGTGTATCCACACTTTGGGTCTATCTAGTCTGGGGGTACATCACGCCCTCATTCAACCAGAGGACCTGATGCTCACCACCTATTTTGACCCTAAATTTGTTATTTTAACACTAACATTCTGAACAGTAAACTGGTGGTTGTTGATCTTCCCAGTCTATAACCATTGCTGTACAGAGACATTTTTAGCGCTACACTGTTACACATTTATATTCTCCAGTGGAGACTATAAGGGGCCAGCTGATGTTTATTGTGTGGGTATGTTTCATCATTGTCACTTTTGGGAAGTCCACCAATGATATCCAGCTGCTGTGGAAGAGATTGTATGCAGACAAGTAATGACTGCAGTAAGACTGGAGGAGACCAGCAGCACTTAGGTGCACCAAAGCAAGTCAAATGGTAAGAACACTACTATCTAAAAGAACATAAAAAGGACATTGATTGTTTAGGATAAACGGTTCTCCAAAAAAATAATTGTTAATCAGTTAGGATTTATATTTACTTAAAATACTAATGCCGCGTACACACGGTCGAAATTTCCGATGGAAACAGTCTGATGGGAGCTTTTCATCAGATTTTCCGACCGTGTGTATGCCCATCAGTCTTTTTCTGTCGGAATTTCCGACGGACTTTGGATTGAGAACCTGTTCTTAATTTTTCCGACGGAAAACCTTTCTATCGGATTTTCCGATCGTGTGTATGCAATTCCGACACGCAAAATTCCGACGCATGCTCAGAAGCATTAAACTTCCCTTTTATAGTGCAGTCGAACGTTTTTTAAGGCGTGGTGTTATTGACCGTCGGAATTTGGTGTGACCGTGTGTAGGCAAGACAGTTTGAGCGAAATTCCGTCGGAATTCCGACAGGAAAACCATCAGAGCTTTTTCCGACGAGAATTCCGACCGTGTGTACAGACATTAGGATGTCTGGTAGATAAACTGACCAATAACATATACCCTTAACACAGGGTGGTATTGGAACATCATACTACCCTAGGTGCACTTGAACAATGGCACTGTTTTGTACAAGCTCCCCCTTTGTGTCTTTATTATTGATTATTTTAGTAAAAACTTTTGCCAGTATATGCTATATACTGTATATATGCAAGTCTACCTTTTAACAGTGCTAACCACCAAACAGGAGAAAACATAGATGTTTTCATGTTTCCTTAACTAGAAAGGGTTTTTCCTGATCCTCTCAACATCCCCTGCACATCCCTACTTCTTCATTTCTTTTACTAGTTATAACAACAAATGTCCAGAGGTGGAAACCAGAAAAAAGCCATGGATCCTAAAAAATATTACACAGTCCAATATTCAACCAGCTCAGGTTGGTGCTCCCCCTGTGGAGCACACTGAACTGCTATCCTTTGACACACCAGAAGACAGATTTGCAACACCTCTTGTCCTGTATGAAGAATTAACTGAGACTGAACCCCTGAGGTACTCCCAGAGAGCTGACTTTGGGATCCCCCCTGTACACTTTTCTCAGGATGAATTTGAATGGTGAGAAAACTTATTAGGGAGAGCAATTTTAGGTGCAGTGGATTGTAGCAGATTTCCCATGTATTCACCATGCTCAGATGCAGGTGCAGGCCTCTTCAACTCCTTTTACCACAACTTTCTGGGTTCTAATGCCGCGTACACACGATCGGACTATCCCGCCGGACTTTCCGAACGAGCGGACTTGCCCACACTCGACCGGACTTTTCCGGTGGACTAGGTACGGCGGACAATCCGCCGGAGTTTTGGCGGAGGTCCGCCAGACTTTTGAAATGAAAGGACTTGCCCACACACGGGGTAAAGTCTGTTCATTTTGAACGTGACTCCAGGTAGACGGGACTAGCGAAGGAAGTCAATTTGACCGGCCTTGACCGGCCGGGCTGCGTGCTTGGATAAGGGTCTGATATGGATCTTGGGGGGACCCCCACGCCATTTTTTCGGTGTAGGGGTTCCCTTTAAATCCATACCAGGCGACGGGGCTAGCAAGGTGTCAATCTTGCCGATCGAAGCAGCAAAATTTACTTTGCTAGTCCCGTCTACCTGGAGTCACGTTCAAAATGAACAGACTTTACTCCATGTGTGGGCAAGTCCTTTCATTTAAAAAGTCCGGCGGACTAGCACACAGACGGCCAGATTGTCCGCCGGACTGCCGAGTCCGGCGGACAATTTTGAGTCCGCCGGACTTTTGGGAAGAAAAAGTCCGCCGGAGCCCACACACGGGCGGATTGTTGGTCCACCCGATAATCGTGTGTACGCGGCATTAGACACACCCAGGAAAGAAAAGTTTTTCTACTTAAAACTTGATTAGGTATCTGAGCAGCTGATCTGCAGCCGGGTGATGAGCTCCCCTCTATCAGAACTGGTGTGCGTACAGCCAGGCCAAAGCCTAATAGCATGCAACTTCTCCAAAAGACCCAGCTACTGTGAGGAGTCCCTCACAGTATTTCAGTTTCAGTGGTGCTTCATCGTTGGGCCTTGGATACCCACAGCTCTTCAATTGTGTTACCAGACTTACTCTGGACCTGTGAAGAGTTCTGCCTATGAAGAAAATTACAAGTCGTTGTGTTCTGAACTGTTTTCATTGAAGTAGATATTCTCAGCATTAATATCTGTTTTATAGAGTCTTATAGAGACTATGATATGTGGTCACATATAACCCTGAATAAGTCACAGCGACAGCAGTGTGAAGAGTTTGTTTTTCTTTCAAAATTTTTTTTATTTAGAGTAAACAAAAGTTCAATCAAATATAGAGTTACAGTATCCCAAACAAAATGACAATCTTAAGGTGATAATAAAGGTGACACAATTACTAGGCCATGTGAAGAGTGATTATGCCTTATTCGTATATTATGTATCATAGTCTAGATTCTATTCTTGACTGGTTGCCAGTAGGCTGGTAAAGGAGATTGAGCTGTTTAGCTTCGGCCCCTGCACCCTCCGACACCCCCATGGGGATCACACTGTGTAAGAGGGGGCTGGCGCCAATCCCTACCAGTAGTGCGCAGCTTCTCTAACTCAAAAAAACAGGGAATCGTGTCTGGGTTTTTTGAGAGTTGGCCATTTATACCTGAGCTGATCAAGAACACTTTTACCTCAACAGTAACCTTGAGATACACGAACCTGAACTGAGTCCTTAATGGACTAACATAGGTACAAAGGAAAGAGAAAAGTAGACAAAGGTATAGAAAGGGCAAGAGAAGGGGGGTGGAATAGGAGAGGGAAAGGAGCACCACTACCCGTCCAAGTAAAGATTCATGTGGAAGAGTTTGTTTTTGTGCAGCTATCAAATGTTTTTGCAGGCCCGACTGAAGCTTAGAGCCTACAGATCCAAGGAAGGTCCGGTGCTGTCTCATCTGAAGGGAGAGGCCCAGAAACTGCAGTACCCCAGGGAAGGACTAGTTCAGGAGAAGGCAGTGCGCAAGGCTGGCTTCTCTGAAGGGCCTGGAGACTTAGTTGAAGGACGCAACCTGGATCAACATTCATACGTTATCGCCGGGTTGGCTGAGAGAAACTGGTACCGTATGCTAATTCTTTAAAATTCATCCAAGTCCCTCAGTAACGCTCAAGTGTAACTTACAAGTCTGTTGCAGAGACTTTACTGGGCATCCCACCGGCTGCTAGGCCTAGTGAGAGAGGTCTATCCGGGGGGTAATTGAATACAGTTGTGGAACAGTAATATCCTTTGGATTCTTCTAATATTTTCACTTCACCTTTTCACGCAAATCTAAGTACCTGAACTCACCCCTAACCCTCTACCCTTTTTGAGAGACTTTGTCTTCTTTTTCTAAATAAATAATCCAAAGAGGATCACAGTGTCAGTTTCAACATTTCTTTGGGCCACTTTCCACGGGATCCCCAAGACAGAGAAGCAAGCAGGTGAGGTAACGGTAAGCCCAAATAAAACCAGCAGCTCCTTCGGGGGTTAGTGCTACATTATATATATATATATATATATATATATAGTATCTCACAAAAGTGAGTACACCCTCACATTTTTTGTAAATATTTTATTATATCTTTTCATATGACAACACTGAAGAAATGATACTTTGCTACAATGTAAAGTAGTGAGTGTACAGCTTGTATAACAGTGTAAATTTGCTGTCCCCTCAAAATAGCTCAACACACAGCCCTTAATGTCCAAACCGCTGGCAACAAAAGTGAGTACACCCCTAAGTCAAAATGTCCAAATTGGGCCCAATTAGCCATTTTCCCTCCCCGATGTCATGTTACTCGTTAGTGTTACAAGGTCTCCGACGTGAATGGGAAGCAGGTGTGTTATATTTGGTGTTATCGCTCTCACTCTCTCATACTGGTCACTGGAAGTTCAACATGGCACCTCATGGCAAAGAACTCTCTGAGGACCTGAAAAAAGAGTTGTTGCTTTACATAAAGATGGCCTAGGCTATAAGAAGATTGCCAAGACCCTGAAACTGAGCTTCAGCACGGTGGCCAAGACCATACAGTGGTTTACCAGGACAGGTTCCACTCAGAACAGGCCTCGCCATGGTCGACCAAAGTAGTTGACTGCATGTGCTCAGTGTCATATCCAGAGGTTATCTTTGGGAAACAGACGTACAAGTGCTGCCAGCATTGCTGCAGAGGTTGAAGAGGTGGGGGGTTAGCCTATCAGTGCTCAGACCATACACCGCACACTGCATCAAATTGGTCTGCATGGCTGTCGTCCCACAAGAAAGCCCGAAAACTGTTTGCTGAGGACAAGTAGACTAAGGACATGGATTACTGGAAACATGTCCTGTCATCTAATGAGACCAAGATAAACTTATTTGGTTCCGATGGTGTCAATCATGTGTGGCGGCAACCAGGTGAGGAGTACAAAGACAAGTGTGTCTTCTCTACAGTCAAGCATGGTGGTGGGAGTGTTATGGTCTGGGGCTGCATGAGTGCTGATGGCACAAGGAAAGCTACAGTTAATTAAGGGAACCATGAATGCCAACATGTACTGTACTGAAGCAGAGCATGATCCCCTCCCTTTAGAGACTGGGCCACAGGGCAGTATTCCAACATGATAATGACCCCAAACACACCTCCAAGACAGCCACTGCCTTGCTAAAGAAGCTGAGGGTAAAGGTGATGGACTGGCCAAGCATGTCTCCAGACCTAAACCCTATTGAGCATCTGTGGGGCATCCTCTAACGGAAGGTGGAGGAGTGCAAGGTCTTCAACATCCACCAGCTCCGTGATGTCATCATGGAGTTGTGGAAGAGGACTCCAGTGGTAACCTGTGAAGCTCTGGTGAACTCCATGCCCAAGAGGGTTAAGGCAGTGCTGGAAAATATGGTGGCCACACAAAATATTGACATTTCAGGCCTAATTTGGACATTTTCACTTAGGGGTGTATTCACTTTGTTGCGGTTTAGACATTAATGGCTGTGTGTTGAGTTATTTTGAGGGGACAGCAAATTTACACTGTTATACAAGCTGTACACTCACTACTTTACATTGTAGCAAAGTGTAATTTCTTCAGTGTTGTCACATGAAAAGATATAATAACATATTTAATAAAATGTGAGGGGTGTACTCACTTCTGTGAGATACTGTGTGTGTGTGTGTGTATATATATATATATATATATATTGTGGCAGAGCGAAGCTCTGTCCCTTTGAAATTAGAGGTAAAGGAGATACAGAGTTTGCATATCTACAGACTATAGAATTTAAATGGAGAAAACTGCTCTGTCACTGCTCTGTCAGTTTTCTCCAGGTTTTGCTAGTTCTGGATGGGATCTTTTTTCTTTTTTTTTTTTTTAACCATAGATTTTTTATTGAAGTTTACAGTTTACATAGAAAATAAACGAGGATATTGTAAACATCAGAAATATGCATACAAAAGGGTTATAATGAACAGCTGTACAAAATCATTATGGTATAGTTCGTCTATGAGCTACTCATAGGTGAAAGTTAAACGGCCTCACATGAGGCAAAGCCAGTCACCCCTTTCGGGTACACACTGTGACAAGGCTCAGTTGTAAATAGGTCAATAAAGAAGCTCCCAGTGGACCTTAATGAGGGTCCCTGGAGAAATGGTAATGTACCAAGGATGGGCAATATAACCAACATTATGCAAACTTTGATAATAGTGAAGTGAACCATCAAACATTGATATAACTGTGTTGCTATTAGGTACAAGCTGTGTCTTCTTCTAGGAACGGTTGTAGATGATAGAGATTCTGCTCAATAGGGTACCATTCCTATTTTTACTAATTCTAGCCACTGGATGCGCCGAGAATTTCAACAGTTTTTAGTCAGGAGTCACAAATGTGGAGAGGCATATTTAGAAGAGCTCCAGTTTTCCCAATGTCTTTGGAAAACTGAGGCTCTCCTTTCCTTGTATGCAAGTAACTTTTCCATAAGGTATTGATTATTGACTCTGGAGATTACCACATCAATCTGAGGAGGCGTAGGTGAGCGCCATTGTTTCGCTAGGGATATACGGGAGGCAAATAGGATGTTTACCACCAAACTCCTATGTAGGGGAGGAAATTGTTCAATTCCAATACTGAGTAGTGCCAAAGCTGGTGTGAGTTGTACCTTGATATGAGTAATAATGGAGATCATAGATTCTACTTCTTTCCAGAAGTTTGCTATAACTCCACAACTCCATAATGTGTGAAGTAAACTGCCAGTAAAGTGACAATTTCTCCAACATAGTGAAGGTATGGACGGGTCCATTTTATGGAGCCGCAGGGGCGTAAGATACCATCTGTGGAGAATTTTTTGGGCATTATCCCAGTGATCTATGCAAGCTGAGGATTTGCTGTTGCTTTTTATTGCTGTATGCCATTGACTAAGCGAGAATTCAGTTTGAAGTTCCTTTTCCCATTTCAGCATATTGGGTAATTTAGCGTTTATATATAATGGATTTGCGAGCCTATAAAATAAGGAGATTCCCTTCTTTTGCCCCGAGTTTTTGTTGAGTAGGAATTCCCATAGTGTCTGAGGTATTTCCTGAGAAGTACTTGGGTTTTTGTTGGAGTAGTGCTTTATCTGAAACAGTTTGAAGGTATCTAATGGTTCTTGTTGTGCAATAAGTGGCGAAAGAAAGTGCTCCCCCCTTTTCTTCCAGTGTTGGACTGACATGTGAGGGATTAGGTACTGAAAGGACGCTAATGGTATTTGTAGTCTGTACATAGGTACGTCAGTGAAGTGTTGGTGTATGAGGAAAGACCAAGCCTCTACGGAAGCCTGAATAGCAGGATATGGCGGAGTGCTAGGTTTATGATGCATACAGAATGCCATAGCTAAAGCAGGTAGGTCATGGCCCGAAGTGACAGCACATTCCATGTCCGACCATCTATTATCCGTTTGGCATGAAAACCAGTATTTCATTTGGTCTAACAGGGCCGCTCGGTAATATGTTTGTGCATTGGGAAGCCCCAGTCCCCCTAGGTGCTTAGGTTTGTAAAGCTGAGTTAGTGCTATCCTGGGTTTCTTTCCTACCCATATGAAGTTGTTTAGTTTGCTTGACAGTAGGTTGAAGAATTTTTGGGGGATGCGAATAGGGAGCGTTCTGAAGAAATAGAGTAGTTTAGGAAATATTTGCATTTGGTATGCAGCTATCCGTCCTATCCAAGAGAGATGCAATTTAGCTATGAGATTCATTTCTTCCTCAATCTTGTTCAGTAATGGAGGGAAGTTGCAGGTGTATATGTTTGAGGAGGACGCGGTTAGCTGTACTCCAAGATAAGTGATTGAGGGGGGGTCCCAGATGCATGGAAAAAGGTGTTGAAGAGCTTTACGCACCTCAAGCGTGGTATGTAGTGCCAAAGCAAAGCATTTTGAGGTATTGATTTTGTAGAAGGACACCTCACTGAAGTCATGTAGTATTTGTTGTATAGCTGTAAGTGAGGACTCTGGATCAGTGATAGTCAGTATTATATCATCTGCAAAAAGTCCTAGTTTATGGGTCCCGGAACCCACTGTTATTCCATGGACGGCATCAGAGGCTCTAATGCTTTCTGCTAGGGGTTCAATGGCTAGGGAGAAAATGATCGGGGAGAGAGGACATCCCTGACGAGTACCGTTCGACAGGTAAAAGGGGTCGGAAAGCAAACCAGATGTTAACACACGGGCTGAGGGTTGGGAGTAAAGGGCCATGATAGCTGAATGGATTGGGCCAGTTAGTCCAAATTTGAGTAGGGTCTTAGACAGGTAGGTCCAGTGTACCCTATCAAAAGCCTTTTCTGCGTCTAAGGCTATAAAAGCGCTAGGGAGATTGTTGAGTTCTGTGAATCTTAAAAGGTTAAGCATTCGTCTAGTTCCGTCAGGGGCTTGTCTACCTTTCACAAAACCTACCTGGTCTAAACCTAAGAGTGATGGAGTAATTTCCATCAGTCTGTTTGCTATCACCTTAGCATAAATTTTTAGGTCGGAATTTAGGAGAGAGATTGGCCTAAAATTTTGGGGGCGGTCGGCGTCTTTACCAGGCTTTGGGATTGTAACAATGATTGCCTGTAACATTTCTTTTGGGAAAGACTGTTTATCAGTAGCTGCATTGAAGACGTCTACTAATGTCGGCACCAGTAGGGGAGTAAATGCTTTATAGTATTCGGCCGAGAAGCCATCAGCGCCTGGCGATTTATGCATAGGTAGGGATTGAATAACATTGGTGATTTCTGCGCTGGTGATAGGGGAATTTAATCTATTAAGTGTAAGAGTGTCTACCATGGGCATATTAAGTCTTTGGAGAAATGTGTCTATTTCAGAGTCAGAGGGTTGATGAGTGTATGGGTCAGTATGGAGATTATAGAGGGATTCATAATAATCTTTAAAGGCGTTCGCTATATCTTTAGGGTTGTGGAGTGTGACATTGGATTTGTGGTGTTTGATGTGAGTCAGATTGGATTTGGCTTGTCTTTTTTTAAGTTGGGAGGCTAGAAGTTTACTTGCTTTGTTGTTTTGAGAATAAAAGGATAGTTTCATGCGTTTAAGGTAGACATCATAATCCGTTTTAAGCTCCAGCCGTAAGTCCTCACGGCACTGATTAAGACGTAGTAGGATGTCTGAGGAGGTAGTAGATGGATTTTTATGAAGGGTTTCTAGTTCAGCAATGGAGTTTTGGAGTTCTGACATGCGTTGCAATTTTTTCTTTCTTTCCCTAGAAGCTATCTGTATAAGGATACCTCTGGCAACTGCTTTGTGCGCACACCATAACATTGCTGGGGAGCATTCCTCAGTAGTGTTCAGTTCAAAGTAGTCTTTCAATTTCTTGCCAATCTCATCCCTAATGTGGGGGTGAGACAGTAAGAAAGTGTTGTTACGCCATAGGGGTCTGCAGTGTTGTTTGTTAGTATCCAGTATATCAATTGTTACCGGAGCGTGATCCGACCAAGTGATATTATGGATCTCTGCTTTAACCACATTTTGTAAGGTATACATGTCTACAAGAAAAAAATCTATTCTAGAGTAGCTGTTGTGAACAGGAGAGTGGTAGGAGTAGTCCTTCTCAGTAGTTCGGGAGCAGCGCCAAGGATCAAAGAGCCGTTCTTCATGGCAAAAGGGCCCCAAGCATGGTCTCTGTCGTAGAGCTACTGAGGAGGAGTCAAGATCATTATTGAGTACAGTGTTAAAATCACCACAGACAATTAAGTTACCCTTCTGCAGAGATTTTGTCAATGCTACCACTTTCCGTACAAATTTCAGTGTGCGAACATTCGGAGCATACAGATTTACCAGTGTGTAGACAGTGTTATTAATCTCAGCAACTAGGATGATGAAGCGTCCGTGTTGATCAGTGCGTTCCTGTAAGAGAGAGAAGGTTACTGTGTCCCTAATGGCTATCATTACACCATTTTTTTTAATAGAGTTGTTGGCGTAGAAGATGTGTGGGTATTTGGCGTGCGTGCACTTTGGTGCGTTGTTGCTGGCAAAGTGAGTCTCTTGTACACATAGGATATCACAGTTCATAGTAAGAGCCGACTTCCAGAGAGTCCTGCGTTTAAAAGGGCTATTTAGCCCCCTCACATTGTGAGTCATCAGTTTAATGTTCATATTTTAAATAGAAAACGCCTTGCTGCCCTCCAGTGGTAGAAGTTAGAAATGTACCTTGCAAAAGATGAATTGTTGAAAAGTGAAAACAGTAGGGTGATAACTGTTGCTCATAGAACATTGAGCCCTCAGGAACAGATGTCGACCCTTTGGGGTCTAAGAATACCTTACACCACTCACGGTGTCCTAACCCGATCGCAGGATACATCCTGCAAGTGAAGAGGGGGAAAATAGTCACCGAACAACGGTCAGTTCGTGAACCTACACCTGGGTTCATGAGTTGATTGGGAGGCTCCAGGGGTTAGTGATCCAGAAATGAGTACTATACTTGTATAAGTACCATTAGCAGAAACAGACAAGGAGTATATTACTGTCTACTTGCCCCTCCTGTTATGACGATAGTTGCTGCTTCTCTCTGGTAAGGGATCAGGATCCGCCGCTTCTCCATTCATCGGTAGTAGTCGCCATTTTTTTAGGAGCTCCATGCCTTTTTCAAGGGAAGTAATTGCGTGCGATTCATTATTCATTTCCAGCAGCAGTTTGGCAGGGAATCCCCACTTGTAAAGAATCTTGTGGTTGCGCAATATTTTCGTTATAGGGACCAGGTTGTGTCTCGCCGTTAATGTGGCTTGTGATAAATCTGCGTACAATGCGATTCCAGTGAATGGGTCAGGGAGTGTGGGGTGCTGTCTAGCAAATCGCATCAACTGGTCCTTTATATGGTAGAAGTGGATCCGCGCTATGACATCCCTTGGTGTTTGCTCAGATAGGAATGAAGGCTTAGGCAGCCTGTGGGCCCTGTCTATTATTATTTCTGCAGGCCCCAGGGATGGGATGGCTGTGGTCATGAGTTTTTGGAGATATGCTGTGAGTTCTGCAGGTTTGACCGATTCAGGGATCCCCCTGAACTTAATATTGTTCCTGCGACTTCTGTCTTCAATGTCCGCCATCTTAAGTCGCATGGCCTTGATCTCGTCTTCTACCTCAAAATGGGCATCCACCAGCTCATTATGTGCCAAAGTGAATTCCTCCATCTTTTTTTCAACATAGACTACTCTGCTATGGACCGCTGACAGTTCAGTTTTGGTAGTGTGCATAAATGCAGACATGTCCTGTTGGAGGGCCCCCCTAAGGGTTAATAACATCTCCTTCATGGTTGTATCCATGATGGGTTGCCCGGAGGTAGGAAAAGCATCTAGTTGCTGGCCATAAGTGACAGATTCCTCCATAACTTCCCCCTCTGTCCCTGCTTCATCCTGCTTCTCCCCTTCCCCTCCAATCCTCCGTTTTTGTTTTACAGGGCTGTCAGAGGGTGAGGATGGTGGTGGATAGGTTGAGGGCCATTGCTCACCTGAGGATGCCGACTGATGGCTGCAGGGGTGTGCAGGGGATGCTGCTTCTCTGCTCTCAGAGCGGGCGCCATCTTGGAAATCTCGGCCGGCCGTGAGGGGGAAGAAATCGGTCAATTTCCTTGGTCCCTCTCTCGTTTTTCGCTTATTCATCGTTACCGCTGTGTTCCCCTCGATCTCCCCTTTCTGTGGATACTTGTATCTCCCTTGTAGGTTCGCTGTGAGCCGCGCTATTAGGTCCGTTGTGGCAGAGCTTTTACCTTACACCTCCATCAGCTCTGGCTGCCGGCCACGCCCCCGTGTTTTTCCTTTTTCAATAAACGTGGGCTACCAGGCCCTTAACTCTATACGCCTGTCTGATGAGGACTCACTGCATTAAAAAAAAATGCATCTTTTTCACTTGAGTTAAACACCCCCATGTTACAATATATATAATACAGGGGACATTTTAAAATAAGCTATGGGTGGAATTGTGAATTCATGTAAGCATGCTCCAAAATCCACATTTTCTACATTTTGTAAACTGCTAAGGAGCAATATGGAAATGTCACTTGAGTGTGCAGTAATACTGTGGGGAGTTATATATGTTCAACGTTCTGATAAACATTTTGCTCACTGCTGTTTTTCCATCATTTATCATCTATGTCACAATACACTGGTTAGTATTATTGTTTGCAGGTTTATCTGTGCTGCCGTGAGACAATTACATTATCAGTAGATCTACAGAACTGTGCCTTGCAAAACATTCCCGCAGATATTTCTGACATTTTATTTATAAATGATTTCATAAAGCCTAAATATTAAAGTGTTCATTAAAATGAAAATGACATGTCCCTTTCACTATACAGCACTGGCTTTTTCAACCCTGCCTGAATATCAATATCAGAAACGGCATAAAAACATTAGAACATGTTTGTCATTACATAAATATTTAACACACATTTCTCTCACCATTATGTGGTATCTATCTATCTTTTTAGGACAGTGCATTGTCTTTTGTTCTATCCAAATTGGCTACAGTTTGATCTCACAGTGCAATCTGCTTGGCATTTGAGTCAAGATGAATTGAAGACAGAAAAATGTCAGCTCTCTGGGGCATGTACCATCTGGATTTCCATGAATATTTTCATGAATATCTGTAAACATAAAGATGTTGATGTAATTGATCAAGGCATGAAGGTCTGGTGTGATCTCTAACAAATACAATTCCAAACTGATCATACATGTTCATTTTTAGGAGTGTTGTACAGTTGAAACAAGATATAGCAGGTCTTCCATCTTAGGAGCTGGGCCTTTGCTCTCTCCATCCAAGCGGGAGTAAGAGGTGTGTTCTTTGGGTAGAACTCCTTCAGGGGTATCTTTCCGTCTTGTTTACCCATGATGTCACACAGTGTGACTGGAGTTGCTTGACTGACCTGTCCCAACAGCACTCTGGCGGGCATCCTCATGGGCAAGGCTGTCGTGTTGCGAACACTGACTGAGATTCTTCCCCTACTTCTCTTCAGTGCCTTTGTTGATAATACTTTGGGGATAATCTCCAGGCCTTAACCCTCCTTCTGTCTGTCTGTCTGTCTGTCTGTCTGTCTTAAGGACAATGAAGGGACCAGGCTGCTTCCAACTCAGCTTAATGGAGGCTTTTAGGCAGACTACCTCACCCGGTTGCACCAGCTTTTCACTCTTGTCTAGACGCCAGATCTTTCTCACTCCTTCTGGTGGGGCCTTCTGCTCCTTTACAAGATCCTGGTACACCTGCGTTAGCATGGGCTGCATTTTCGGGGAACAGGTGCCCTTTTTCTGTACACGTGGCATAAGTAATCTCCGAACTAGGTCAGTATTGGTTCCAATAATGGTAGTTTATGTCAGCACCTGGAGGGCGAGGGCAAACCACTGCTAGAGTATCAAATGTTTCTGCCTTCCCAGCTACACAGGGGTCGAAAGTCAATTTGATTGTCAAGTACCCATGGTAGGGGAAATTTTGAGTCCCAATGCCCCAGATCTTCATTTCCTCTACTTCTTGGAGTGGCAAATGTTGGAGGTGCTTATCATAGAAGTTCCTATAAAGTATTGTCACTTGGGCTCCAGTATCCAGAAGGCCCTTTGTGTAAATTCCCTCCATCTGGATGGGGACATCTGGAGAAGGTCCCACCAATTTGGGGGGTACTCTGGAGGAGGCGGCTGGTTTAACCCACTTGTTGGAGCGGACCTGTACTCCCTTCTTGTAGGGGTTTGAGTTCCGTTTGGCTTCCTGTGACACCCTGTAAGTCTGGCGTGCACTGGGTCATCGACGCCTCTTGGTCTGAGCCGGGGAGGCTGAGATTCTGGGTCGTTCTGAGATAGTATCGGGGGTTTTCTCTATGGGGTTCAATCCCTCCTTTAAGGCTTTCTTCACGTCGTTACGTTTTTTGGAGTTAGCTGACACTACAGGGCACCCGGTTGACTCCCTCCCAGAGGCCCTCTGAAGTTTCCCGTCGGCTTTTGACATTGTGTCTCAGACTTCTCTGGACTTGGGCACACTCGCTGAAAATGTCCAATTCCTCCACAGTTGAGACAAACCTTGTCACCCATCGACCTCCGAGTTGAGGGAACGGGTGTTATAACAGTGTCAATTTGCTGTCCCCTCAAAAAAACTCAACACACAGCCATTAATGTCTAAACCGCAACAAAGTGAATACACCCCTAAGTGAAAATGTCCAAATTGGGCCTGAAATGTCAATATTTTGTGTGGCCACCAATATTTTCCAGCACTGCCTTAACCCTCTTGGGCATGGAGTTCACCAGAGCTTCACAGGTTACCACTGGAGTCCTCTTCCACAACTCCATGATGACATCACGGAGCTGGTGGATGTTGAAGACCTTGCGCTCCTCTACCTTCCGTTAGAGGATGCCCCACAGATGCTCAATAGGGTTTAGGTCTGGAGACATGCTTGGCCAGTCCATCACCTTTACCCTCAGCTTCTTTAGCAAGGCAGTGGCTGTCTTGGAGGTGTGTTTGGGGTCATTATCATGTTGGAATACTGCCCTGTGGCCCAGTCTCTAAAGGGAGGGGATCATGCTCTGCTTCAGTACAGTACATGTTGGCATTCATGGTTCCCTTAATTAACTGTAGCTTTCCTTGTGCCATCAGCACTCATGCAGCCCCAGACCATAACACTCCCACCACCATGCTTGACTGTAGAGAAGACACACTTGTCTTTGTACTCCTCACCTGGTTGCCGCCACACATGATTGACACCATCTGAACCAAATAAGTTTATCTTGGTCTCATTAGATGACAGGACATGGTTCCAGTAATCCATGTCCTTAGTCTACTTGTCCTCAGCAAACAGTTTTCGGGCTTTCTTGTGGGACGACAGCCATGCAGACCAATTTGATGCAGTGTGCGGTGTATGGTCTGAGCACTGATAGGCTAACCCCCCACCCCTTCAACCTCTGCAGCAATGCTGGCAGCACTTGTACGTCTGTTTCCCAAAGATAACCTCTGGATATGACACTGAGCACATGCAGTCAACTACTTTGGTCGACCATGGCGAGGCCTGTTCTGAGTGGAACCTGTCCTGGTAAACCACTGTATGGTCTTGGCCACCGTGCTGAAGCTCAGTTTCAGGGTCTTGGCAATCTTCTTATAGCCTAGGCCATCTTTATGTAAAGCAACAACTCTTTTTTCAGGTCCTCAGAGAGTTCTTTGCCATGAGGTGCCATGTTGAACTTCCAGTGACCAGTATGAGAGAGTGAGAGAGATAACACCAAATATAACACACCTGCTTCCCATTCACGTCAGAGACCTTGTAACACTAACGAGTAACATGACATCGGGGAGGGAAAATGGCTAATTGGGCCCAATTTGGACATTTTGACTTAGGGGTGTACTCACTTTTGTTGCCAGCGGTTTGGACATTAAGGGCTGTGTGTTGAGCTATTTTGAGGGGACAGCAAATTGACACTGTTATACAAGCTGTACACTCACTACTTTACATTGTAGCAAAGTATCATTTCTTCAGTGTTGTCATATGAAAAGATATAATAAAATATTTACAAAAAATGTGAGGGTGTACTCACTTTTGTGAGATACTATATATATATATATATATATAATGTAGCACTAATCCCCGAAGGAGCTGCTGGTTTTATTTGGGCTTACCGTTACCTCACCTGCTTGCTTCTCTGTCTTGGGGATCCCGTGGAAAGTGGCCCAAAGAAATGTTGAAACTGACACTGTGATCCTCTTTGGATTATTTATTTAGAAAAAGAAGACAAAGTCTCTCAAAAAGGGTAGAGGGTTAGGGGTGAGTTCATGTACTTAGATTTGCGTGAAAAGGTGAAGTGAAAATATTAGAAGAATCCAAAGGATATTACTGTTCCACAACTGTATTCAATTACCCCCCGGATAGACCTCTCTCACTAGGCCTAGCAGCCGGTGGGATGCCCAGTAAAGTCTCTGCAACAGACTTGTAAGTTACACTTGATTGTTACTGAGGGACTTGGATGAATTTTAAAGAATTAGCATACGGTACCAGTTTCTCTCAGCCAACCCGGCGATAACGTATGAATGTTGATCCAGGTTGCGTCCTTCAACTAAGTCTCCAGGCCCTTCAGAGAAGCCAGCCTTGCGCACTGCCTTCTCCTGAACTAGTCCTTCCCTGGGGTACTGCAGTTGCTGGGCCTCTCCCTTCAGATGAGACAGCACCGGACCTTCCTTGGATCTGTAGGCTCTAAGCTTCGTCGGGCCTGCAAAAACATTTGATAGCTGCACAAAAACAAACTCTTCCACATGAATCTTTACTTGGACGGGTAGTGGTGCTCCTTTCCCTCTCCTATTCCACCCCCCTTCTCTTGCCCTTTCTATACCTTTGTCTACTTTTCTCTTTCCTTTGTACCTATGTTAGACCATTAAGGACTCAGTTCAGGTTCGTGTATCTCAAGGTTACTGTTGAGGTAAAAGTGTTCTTGATCAGCTCAGGTATAAATGGCCAACTCTCAAAAAACCCAGACACGATTCCCTGTTTTTTTGAGTTAGAGAAGCTGCGCACTACTGGTAGGGATTGGCGCCAGCCCCCTCTGACACAGTGTGATCCCCATGGGGGTGTCGGAGGGTGCAGGGGCCGAAGCTAAACAGCTCAATCTCCTTTACCAGCCTACTGGCAACCAGTCAAGAATAGAATCTAGACTATGATACATAATATACGAATAAGGCATAATCACTCTTCACATGGCCTAGTAATTGTGTCACCTTTATTATCACCTTAAGATTGTCATTTTGTTTGGGATACTGTAACTCTATATTTGATTGAACTTTTGTTTACTCTAAATAAAAAAATTTTTGAAAGAAAAACAAACTCTTCACACTGCTGTCGCTGTGACTTATTCAGGGTTATATGTGACCACATATCATAGTCTCTATAAGACTCTATAAAACAGATATTAATGCTGAGAATATCTACTTCAATGAAAACAGTTCAGAACACAACGACTTGTAATTTTCTTCATAGGCAGAACTCTTCACAGGTCCAGAGTAAGTCTGGTAACACAATTGAAGAGCTGTGGGTATCCAAGGCCCAACGATGAAGCACCACTGAAACTGAAATACTGTGAGGGACTCCTCACAGTAGCTGGGTCTTTTGGAGAAGTTGCATGCTATTAGGCTTTGGCCTGGCTGTACGCACACCAGTTCTGATAGAGGGGAGCTCATCAACTGGCTGCAGATCAGCTGCTCAGATACCTAATCAAGTTTTAAGTAGAAAAACTTTTCTTTCCTGGGTGTGTCTAATGCCGCGTACACACGATCGGATTATCCGGTGGACCAACAATCCGCCCGTGTGTGGGCTCCGGCGGACTTTTTCTTCCCAAAAGTCCGGCGGACTTAGAAAGAAGTTCTGACTCAAAATTGTCCGCCAGACTCGGCAGTCCGGCGGACAATCTGGCCGTCTGTGTGCTAGTCCGCCAGACTTTTTAAATGAAAGGACTTGCCCACACATGGAGTAAAGTCTGTTCATTTTGAACGTGACTCCAGGTAGACGGGACTAGCAAAGTAAATTTTGCTGCTTCGATCGGCAAGATTGACACCTTGCTAGCCCCGTCGCCTGGTATGGATTTAAAGGGGAACCCCTACACCGAAAAAATGGCGTGGGGGTCCCCCCAAGATCCATATCAGACCCTTATCCAAGCACGCAGCCCGGCCGGTCAAGGCCGGTCAAATTGACTTCCTTCGCTAGTCCCGTCTACCTGGAGTCACGTTCAAAATGAACAGACTTTACCCCGTGTGTGGGCAAGTCCTTTCATTTCAAAAGTCCGGCGGACCTCCGCCAAAACTCCGGCGGATTGTCCGCCGTACCTAGTCCACCGGAAAAGTCCAGTCGAGTGTGGGCAAGTCCGCTCGTTCGGAAAGTCCGGCGGGATAGTCCGATCGTGTGTACGCGGCATTAGAACCCAGAAAGTTGTGGTAAAAGGAGTTGAAGAGGCCTGCACCTGCATCTGAGCATGGTGAATAAATGGGAAATCTGCTACAATCCACTGCACCTAAAATTGCTCTCCCTAATAAGTTTTCTCACCATTCAAATTCATCCTGAGCAAAGTGTACAGGGGGGATCCCAAAGTCAGCTCTCTGGGAGTACCTCAGGGGTTCAGTCTCAGTTAATTCTTCATACAGGACAAGAGGTGTTGCAAATCTGTCTTCTGGTGTGTCAAAGGATAGCAGTTCAGTGTGCTCCACAGGGGGAGCACCAACCTGAGCTGGTTGAATATTGGACTGTGTAATATTTTTTAGGATCCATGGCTTTTTTCTGGTTTCCACCTCTGGACATTTGTTGTTATAACTAGTAAAAGAAATGAAGAAGTAGGGATGTGCAGGGGATGTTGAGAGGATCAGGAAAAACCCTTTCTAGTTAAGGAAACATGAAAACATCTATGTTTTCTCCTGTTTGGTGGTTAGCACTGTTAAAAGGTAGACTTGCATATATACAGTATATAGCATATACTGGCAAAAGTTTTTACTAAAATAATCAATAATAAAGACACAAAGGGGGAGCTTGTACAAAACAGTGCCATTGTTCAAGTGCACCTAGGGTAGTATGATGTTCCAATACCACCCTGTGTTAAGGGTATATGTTATTGGTCAGTTTATCTACCAGACATCCTAATGTCTGTACACACGGTCGGAATTCTCGTCGGAAAAAGCTCTGATGGTTTTCCTGTCGGAATTCCGACGGAATTTCGCTCAAACTGTCTTGCTTACACACGGTCACACCAAATTCCGACGGTCAATAACACCACGCCTTAAAAAACGTTCGACTGCACTATAAAAGGGAAGTTTAATGCTTCTGAGCATGCGTCGGAATTTTGCGTGTCGGAATTGCATACACACGATCGGAAAATCCGATAGAAAGGTTTTCTGTCGGAAAAATTAAGAACAGGTTCTCAATCCAAAGTCCGTCGGAAATTCCGACAGAAAAAGACTGATGGACATACACACGGTCGGAAAATCCGATGAAAAGCTCCCATCAGACTGTTTCCATCGGAAATTTCGACCGTGTGTACGCGGCATTAGTATTTTAAGTAAATATAAATCCTAACTGATTAACAATTATTTTTTTGGAGAACCGTTTATCCTAAACAATCAATGTCCTTTTTATGTTCTTTTAGATAGTAGTGTTCTTACCATTTGACTTGCTTTGGTGCACCTAAGTGCTGCTGGTCTCCTCCAGTCTTACTGCAGTCATTACTTGTCTGCATACAATCTCTTCCACAGCAGCTGGATATCATTGGTGGACTTCCCAAAAGTGACAATGATGAAACATACCCACACAATAAACATCAGCTGGCCCCTTATAGTCTCCACTGGAGACCATTGGGAGACAGGGACTAATGGCCCGTACACACGATACGAAAATCGGACGACAGATCGTCCGTTATTTTTGCATGCTAGTCGCATATATAAAATGGAGAGTTTACTAAGTTTACAAAAAATTGTACTGATTAAATGAAAATCGTACCTGGTATCATACGAGAAAAATTTTCGTGCTTGTCCCATTGGATAATATCAGATGAACTGTCACGATTGTCTCTTGAAAGCTCTGTACTAATGATCCGATTATCGCACGATCGCGTTGAAATCTGTATTTTGTCCGATTTCCGGATCGTGTGTACGGGCCATTAGCGTTGTTACTCCATAGCCATAAGTTCATGAACAATAACTTTGATAGTAAGATCACTACATATTATTTTATTGAAATATGTAGATTATAAAAGATAAAAAAAATAATTTTTAGATTACAGTGGATTCACATTAGATCACATTAGATCACATTAGAGTTTAGTGATTGGGTTTACCTTTGCTTTGATATGACCCTGTCAGGAATTTAAAAAAAAATTCTTATTGACCCCAGTGGCCTACAGAGTTTTGACCCCTATGTCACTGCTGATTCCTGTAGTAAGGTAGAGGTTGGAGGAAGGAACAATGACATGACACGATATTCCGATCGTGTGTGGGCCTCATCTGACTTTTTTTTGAAAATTTTGACGGACCTAGAAATTGACCATGTTTTAAATTTTTCCGACGGAATCAATTCCTATCGGGAAAACCACTCGTCTGTATGCTGTTCCGACAGACAAAAAACGATGCATGCTCTGAAGCAAGTACAAGACGGCAGCTATTGAACTTTCTTTTTCTAGTCCCGTCGTACGTGTTGTACGTCACCGATTTCAAGATGGACGGACTTTGGTGTGATCGTGCGTAGGCAAGACAGTTTCAGCAGAACTCCGTTGGAACTCCGTCGGAACTCCGTCGGAACTCCGTCGGAACTCCGTCGTAAAAGCGGTCAGAGTTTATTCCAAAAGAAAAACTGGTCGTGTGTACGCGACATGAGATTGTAAGCTCTAAAGAGCAGGGACCTCTGATTCCTACTGTATTAAAGTATATTGTATTTGTACTGTCTACCCTCAAGTTGTAAAGCGCTGCACAAACTGTTGGCGCTAAATAAATCATGTATAATAATAATAATAATATTAATGACAGAAGACACAGGCATCCGATCCTGCCAGAAGTGTTAAATGCCAAATAATCTTTTGGAGGCCGCAATACTGGAACAGATCCAAGGTAGGAGACGCCAGCCACCTGAGAGGTGAATATACCGGTAATACATCTTCTATAACAGGGAGCTAGCACTGAGAAATTTATAAAGACTTGACATTGTCGCTTTAACGTGAATAATCGGTTCTCCCTGCAATCTTTCAAAGGAGATTCTAAATATGGCATGTGAATACTAATTGAATGATATTTTCTTTTTTTCTTTTTTTTTTTTCTTTTGAATAATCAGTCATAGAATTCATGACTGTGAGAGATTTAAATCAAAGCTTGGAAAAAAAAAACTGCAGTATTGCTTCAGAGGGTAATTCTACCAAGAGATTAAATTTTACTGTATATACTTTCTGGGAATTAATAGACTTTAATTAATTAATATTAATTTTATACACGATTTATATGGTGCCAACAGTTTACACAGCGCTTTACAATGTAAGGGGGGACAACACAATTACAGTACAAAGTAGTATACAGATGTATTTGATGTATATCGAAATGTTTAACACAACCTTTTTTATGTTTTCTGTTTATATGACACATCCAATAAAAACTATTGAATTAAAATTAAAAAAAGTTCAGAATCTAATATAAACTGAAAAATGCTTCCACATACCATTTATTTGTGATTAATGAAGCTTCTGTTGCCAGAAGGCTATTAACATTCACTTTAAGGACTGACACTTGGAACTTAGAAGATCACTGTACCATATGACCACTGGGCACTTAAACACCCTTAATAACCAGTCCAATTTTCAGCTTTCACACAAATAGAGCTTGAATTTTTTGTCTTTTTTTCACACAAATAGGTTTCTTTTGGTGGTATTTAATCACCTCTGGGTTTTTTATTTTTTGCGCTATAAAAGAAAAATGACTGAAAATTCAGTAAAAAAATGAATTTTTCTTCGTTTTTGTTATAAAATTTAGCAAATTTGTAATTTTTCTTGATAAATTTTGGCCAAAATTTATACTGCTACATATCTTTGGTAAAAATAAGTACAAATTGGGGTATATTATTTGGTCTTTGTGAAAGTTTTAGAGTCCACAAGCTATGGTGCCAATATCTGAAAATTGATCACACCTGAAGTACTGACGGCCTATCTCATTTCTTGAGACCCTAACAAGCCATAAAAGTACAAATACCCCCCAAATGACCCCTTTTTGGAAAGAAGACATTCCAAGGTATTTGGAAAGAGGCATGGTGAGTTTTTTGAAGTTGTCATTTTTTCCCACAATTCTTTGCAATATCAAGATTTTTTTTAAATTTTTTTTTTTTTTTTCACAAAATTGTCATATTAGCAGGTTATTTCTCACACACAGCATATGCATACCACAAATTACACCCCAAAACACATTCTGCTATTACTCCTGAGTACGGCGATACCACATGTGTGAGACTTTTACACAGTGTGGCCACATACAGAGGCCCAACATGCAGGGAGCGCCATCAGGTGTTCTGGAGCACCCAGGCCAATTCTGACATTTCTCTCCTACATGTAAAAATCATCATTTATTTGCTAGAAAATTACATAGAACCCCAAAATATTATATATGTTTTTTTAGCAAAGACCCTAGAGAATACAATGGCGGTCGTTGCAACTTTTTATCTAGCACGGTACTTGCGCAGCAATTTTTCGAACGTGTTTTATTTGGAAAAAAAATGTTTTGTGCTTTACAAAAAACAAAACTGTAAATTTAGCCCAATGTTTTTGCATAATGTGAAAGATGAAGTTACGCCGAGTAAATAGATACCCAACATGTCACGCTTCAAAATTGCACACACTCGTGAAATGGCGCCAAACTTCGCTACTTAAAAATCCCCATAGGCTTTAATTTTGTTTACTGGTTACATGTTTTGAGTTACAGAGGAGGTCTAGGACCAAAATTATTGTTCTCGCTCTAACGTTCGCAGCGATACCTCACATGTGTGGTTTGAACACCGTTTTCATATGTGGGCGGGACTTACGTATGCGTTCGCTTCTGCGTGCGAGCACACGGGGACAGGGACGCTTTAAAAAAAAATATATATATTTTTTATTGTTCATTTTACTTTATTTATTTTAGTTTGACCCTTTTTTTTCCCCCCAAAAATTTTTTTGATCACTTTTATTCCTATTACAAGGAATGTAAACATCCCTTGTAATAGGAATATGGCATTACAGGTCCTCTTTACAGTGAGATATGGGGTCAATAAGACCCCACATCTCACCTCTAGGCTGGAAAGCCTGAAATAAAAAAAAAAAAAAAAAAACGATCCTGGCTTTGATCGTAGCGAGTATCGCAGGGTATTGTTGGGTATTGCAGGGTATGGCAGAGTATCGCAGGGTATTGTTGGGTATTGCAGGGTATGGCAGAGTATCGCAGGGTATTGCAGAGTATCGCCGGGTATTGCAGAGTATCGCAGGGTATGGTAGAGTATTGCAGAGTATCGCCGGGTATTGCAGAGTATCGCAGGGTATGGTATCGCAGGGTATTGCAGAGTATCGCCGGGTATTGCAGAGTATCGCAGGGTATGGTAGAGTATTGCAGAGTATCGCCGGGTATTGCAGAGTATCGCCGGGTATGGCAGAGTATCGCAGGGTATCGCCGAGTATCGCAGGGTATCGCAGGGTATGGCAGAGCATCGCAGGGTATTGCAGGGTATGGCAGAGTATCGCAGGGTATGGCAGAGTATCGCAGGGTATGGCAGGGTATGGCAGAGCATCGTAGGGTATGGCAGAGCATCGCAGGGTATGGCAGAGTATCGCAGGGTATGGCAGAGTATCGCAGGGTATGGCAGGGTATGGCAGAGTATTGCGGGGTATGGCAGAGTATTGGGGGTATGGCAGAGTATTGCGGGGTATGGCAGAGTATTGCGGGGTATGGCAGAGTATTGCGGGGTATGGCAGAGTATTGGGGGGTATGGCAGAGTATTGGGGGTATGGCACAGTATTGGGGGGTATGGCACAGTATAGGGGGGTATGGCACAGTATTGGGGGGGATGGCAGAGAATCCATCCATGCTCAGCCATCCCTCCATACCCTGCAATACCCAGCAATACACTGCAGGCTATTGCTGGGTATTGCAGGGTATGGAGGGATGGCTGAGCATGGATGGATGGATGGATCGGTGGTGGCAGAGCAGGCTGTGGGCACTACAGATCCCGCCCACAGCACTGCTGCCACCGATCCCTCCCCCTCTCCTCTCATACTGTACCGATCGGTACAGAGAGAGAGGAGAGAGGAACCGGCGTCATCAAATGACGCCGGTTTGCTTACATGTGATCACTCCGTCATTTGACGGAGCGATCACGTGGTAAACGGCCGCGATGAGCGGCCGTTTACCGTGATCCGCCGGGTCCTCTGGACCCGGCGATCATGGATGCTCTCGAGTGCGCGCACCAGGGGGCGCGCAAGATCAGAATTCTGTGAGGCCGTTAATTAACGGCCTCCCAGAGTTAAGCAACCGGCCTGTAGCCGTTTTTCGGCTATGGGCCGGTTGCTAACTGGTTAATGACCAGCTGCTTTTTGCAAGAGCAGAATTCTGTGAGGCCGTTAATTAACGGCCTGAAATGATTCTTGTAATAACACAAAAGAGTTATCAACTCCCTGGCTCTTTTGAAAACAACATTCAAACTGAAGTTCACCCATTAGAACACAGTTGTTCTTTTAAAGCTGATCTCCGGCCCCCACTATCCCGACAGTGACGCAATGGATAGAATATGTTAACTCCCTGCTATTGCGAGAGCAACTTGCTTATAGACATCGAAGAGCCCTGCCTAAGTTTCAATTAGTTTGGCACCATTTTTTTGCTTTTTGTTAAACCAGCCAAAAAGGAAAAGCGTAGGGCAGGATATTAGGGAATGTTTGCTAATCTGTGACATGTTAATGGATATTAATGGATATACTATACTTACCTGCTTAGATGATCCCCTTTACAATGTTTTGTTTACAGGTATGGTTATATGACATGTTACCTTAGACCTCCTGACTAATGTTCTTTTTGTGACATGTTTAACTATGTAAGATTGTATACCCTACATAATGAATACACAATGAGGTTGATTTACTAAAGGAAAATCCACTTTTCACTGCAAGTGCACTTGGAAGTGCAGTCACTTTAGATCTGAGGGGAAGATCTGAAATGAGGGGAATCACTGCTGATTTCATCATCCAATCATGTACAAGTAAAAATGCTGTTTTTTATTTTCCTTGCATGTCCCCCTTAGATCTACAGCAACTGCACTTCCAAGTGCTCTTGTAGTGCAAAGTGGATTTGCCTTTAGTAAATAACCCCCAATTTGTTATGTCTTTCTTTTCCCTGTCCTGACCTTTAATAACAATAAAAAGAGTTTGGATAAAAAAAAAGCTGATCTCCATGTTTCATTTTACTTTAAATACACTGAGTAAAATTATAAACACAACACTTTTGTGTTTGCCCATATTTATCATGAGCTGAACTGAAAGATCTATGACTTTTTCTATGTACACAAAAGACCTATTTCTCTTAAATATTGTTCACAGATCTGTCTAAATCTGTGTTAGTGAGCACTTCTCCTTTGCCGAGATAATCGATCCACCCAGGGGCGGACTGACAGGTCGGTGACTCGGGCGCCGCCCGAGGGCCCGGGGCCATTAGGGGCCCGGACTCGGCCACATGAGGGGCCACTTGAAATGGCTGTATTACATGCCGCGATGCCGCTAACAATACTGCTAGCGGCACGCGGCTCCCCGCCGGCCCCTTCTTCCCTCCTGTCCGTCCCAGGTGCTTCTACTGTATGTGTCGTGACGTCACCTGGGACGGACAGGAGGGAAGGAGGGGCCGGTGGGGAGCCGCGCGCTGTTAGCAGTATTCGCGGCATGTAATACAGCCGCTTCAACCTGCCGAGTCCGGGCCCCTAATGGAAGGAAAGAGTGGAGGGGCCGGCGGGGAGCATCAGCATCGGCAGCGGTGAGTCACGGGCCCCGGGTCCCCCCAGCGTCACACCCCAGCCCACAGTGTCACCCCCCAGCGTCACCCCAGCCCACAGTGTCACCCCCCCAGCGTCACCCCAGCCCACAGTGTCACCCCCCCCCAGCGTCACCCCAGCCCACAGTGTCACCCCCCAGCGTCACCTCCCAGCGTCACCCCAGCCCACAGTGTCACCCCCCCAGCGTCACCCCAGCCCACAGTGTCACCCCCCAGCGTCACCTCCCAGCGTCACCCCCCCCCAGCGTCACCCCCCCCCAGCGTCACCCCAGCCCACAGTGTCACCCCCCCCCCCAGCGTCACCCCAGCCCACAGTGTCACCCCCCGCGTCACCCCAGCCCACAGTGTCACCCCCCCCCAGCGTCACCCCAGCCCACAGTGTCACCCCCCCCAGCGTCACCTCCCAGCGTCACCCCAGCCCACAGTGTCACCCCCCCCCAGCGTCACCCCAGCCCACAGTGTCACCCCCCCCCCCAGCGTCACCCCAGCCCACAGTGTCACCCCCCCCGCGTCACCCCAGCCCACAGTGTCACCCCCCCCCAGCGTCACCCCAGCCCACAGTGTCACCCCCCAGCGTCACCCCAGCCCACAGTGTCACCCCCCCCCAGCGTCACCCCAGCCCACAGTGTCACCCCCCCGCGTCACCCCAGCCCACAGTGTCACCCCCCAGCGTCACCCCAGCCCACAGTGTCACCCCCCAGCGTCACCCCAGCCCACAGTGTCACCCCCCCAGCCCACAGTGTCACCCCCCAGCGTCACCCCCCAGCCCACAGTGTCACCCCCCAGCCCACAGTGTCACCCCCCCCCCAGCGTCACCCCCCCCAGCCCACAGTGTCACCCCCCCCAGCGTCACCCCAGCCCACAGTGTCACCCCCCAGCGTCACCCCAGCCCACAGTGTCACCCCCCAGCGTCACCCCCCAGCCCACAGTGTCACCCCCCAGCCCACAGTGTCACCCCCCAGCGTCACCCCCCAGCCCACAGTGTCACCCCCAGCGTCACCCCAGCCCACAGTGTCACCCCCCAGCCCACAGTGTCACCCCGCAGTGTCACCCCCCAGCCCACAGTGTCACCCCCCCCCCCAGCCCACAGTGTCACCCCCCCCCCCCCCCACCCCGCCCACAGTGTCACCCCCCAGCCCACAGTGTCACCCCCCCAGCCCACAGTGTCACCCCCCAGCCCACAGTGTCACCCCCCCCCAGCCCACAGTGTCACCCCCCCAGCCCACAGTGTCACCCCCCCAGCCCACAGTGTCCCCTTGTGTGCATGTCCCCCCCCTCCAGTGTCCCCCCTGTGTGTGTGTGTGCCTCCCTGTGTGTGCGCTCTCCCTCCAGTGTCCCCCTGTGTGTGTGTGTGCCTCCCTGTGTGTGCGCTCTCCCTCCAGTGTCCCCCTGTGTGTGTGCCTCCCTGTGTGTGCGCTCTCCCTCCAGTGTCCCCCTGTGTGTGTGCCTCCCTGTGTGTGCGCTCTCCCTCCAGTGTCCCCCTGTGTGTGTGTGTCCCCCCTGTGTGTGCGCTCTCCCTCCAGTGTCCCCCTGTGTGTGTGCCTCCCTGTGTGTGCGCTCTCCCTCCAGTGTCCCCCTGTGTGTGTGTGTGTGCCTCCCTGTGTGTGCGCTCTCCCTCCAGTGTCCCCCTGTGTGTGTGCCTCCCTGTGTGTGCGCTCTCCCTCCAGTGTCCCCCTGTGTGTGCGCTCTCCCTCCAGTGTCCCCCTGTGTGTGTGTGTGTGTGCCCCCCTGTGTGTGCGCTCTCCCTCCAGTGTCCCCCTGTGTGTGTGTGTGTGCCCCCCTGTGTGTGCGCTCTCCCTCCAGTGTCCCCCTGTGTGTGCGCTCTCCCTCCAGTGTCCCCCTGTGTGTGTGTGCCCCCCTGTGTGTGCGCTCTCCCTCCAGTGCCCCCCTGTGTGTGCGCTCTCCCTCCAGTGCCCCCCTGTGTGTGCGCTCTCCCTCCAGTGTCCCATTGTGTGTGCGTGCCCCCCCTGCGTGTGCGCTCTCCCTCCAGTGTCCCCCTGTGTGTGCGTGCCCCCCCCGCGTGTGCGCTCTCCCTCCAGTGTCCCCCTGTGTGTGTCCCCCCGTGTGTGCGCTCTCCCTCCAGTGTCCCCCTGTGTGTGCGCTCTCCCTCCAGTGTCCCCCTGTGTGTGCGCTCTCCCTCCAGTGTCCCCCTGTGTGTGCGCTCTCCCTCCAGTGTCCCCCTGTGTGTGCGCTCTCCCTCCAGTGTCCCCCTGTGTGCGTGTCCCCCCCTGTGTGTGTGTGTGTGCTCTCCCTCCAGTGTCCCCCTGTGTGTGCGTGTCCCCCCCCCCCCCCCTGTGTGTGCGCTTGGTCCCCTTGAGTGTGGGGACCAAGGGGGCCCCATGATCTTCTATTGCCCGGGGGCCCCATGAGTTGTCAGTCCGCCCCTGGATCCACCTCACAGGTGTGGCATAGCTAGATGCTGATTAGACAGCATAATTATTGCACAGTTGTGCCTTAGGCTGGTCACAATAAAAGGCCACTCTAAAATGTGTAGTTTTACCAGACAGCACAATGCCACAGGTGTTGCAAGTTTTGAGGGAGTGTGCAATTGGCATGCTGACTGCAGGAATGTCCACCAGAGCTGTTGCCCTTGAATTGAATGTTAATTTCTCTACCATAAGCCATCTCCAAAGGCGTTTCAGAGAAGTAGGCAGTTCATCCAACCGGCCTCACAACCACAGACCACGTGTAACCACACCAGCCCAGGAACTCCACATCCAGCATCTTCACCTCCAAGATCACCTGAGACCAGCCACCCGGACAGCTGCTGCCACAATCGGTTTTCATAATCAAACAATTTCTGCATAAACTGTCAGAAACCATCTCAGGGAAGCTCATCTGCATGCTCGTCGTCCTCATCGGGGTCTCGACCTGACTGCAGTTCACTGTAACCGACTTGAGTGGGCAAATGCTCACATTCGATGGCGTCTGGTACTTTGGAGAGGTGTGCTCTTCCTGGATTGAATCCCGGTTTTCACTGTGCAGGGCAGATGTCAGACCTCGTATATGGTGTTGTGTGGGTGAGCGGTTTGCTGATGTCAATGTTGTGTATTGAGTGGCCCATGGTGGCAGTGGGATTATGGTATGGGCAGGCATATGCTATGGACAACGAACACAGGTGCATTTTACTGATGGCATTTTGAATGCACAGAGATACCGTGACAAGATCCTGAGGCCCATTGTTGTGCCATTCATCCACGACCATCACCTCATGTTGCAGCATGATAATGCACGGCCCCATGTTGCAAGGATCTGTACACAATTCCTGGAAGCTGAAAACATCCCAGTGATTGCATGGTCAGCATACTCACCGGACATGTCACCCATTGAACATGTTTGGGATGCTCTGGATCAACGTAGACGACAGCGTGTTTCAGTTGCTGCCAATATCCAGCAACTTCGCACAGCCATTGAAGAGGAATGTAAGAAAAAAGGTTAGCTGCGCTGCAAAAACTAAAATATTACTAAGTACAGTGATTGAAACTGTAAAAATGTCTCCAAGTGGCTCAATAGAATAAGTGAAAATATTACCACAGTGATATATAAAACATAAACAAATGAATAATACATGAATGGTATTGAAATTGTCCAAATGTCCAATTAGCTCCCAGTTGTCACTAAATGAATGTTCCACAAGATGGTGCAATTTCAAAAAATGGTCTTCTAATGAAGGTTCCTTAGCGCTCTATTCATTAGTGGCAGAAAACTGTATCACCCAAGAAGTAGTGACATGGTATGACAGAAAAGATCCTCCACTACAGGATTGTTAGATCTCTTGTTAAGAAGATCACTAAAGGCCTGTGGCTTTTTCCCCAGCCCGGTGTCTCAGTGAGAATGGCAGGAAAATTCCCTGATGGTCCGTTCGGGTTATCCTCAGTAGGTTACCAATCACTCATTCCCCATGTAAAGAGCAAAAAGAACCAACATAGTGTATCACTTTAAAAAACATTTAATAGATAAAAGTAATGCACTTACAGAATGTTGTATTAAAAAAGCGTAATCAATTTTTGGAGACTGCACAGCGAAGGAGACTGCACTGGGTGAGGCAAGTGGTGGGCACACCAGATACCGACTGTTTTTTGGACCCCCTCCCAATACCCCCCAATACAGTAAAACTGCACATTTTATAGTGGCATTTTATCGTGGATAGCCTAAGGCACACCTGTGCAATAATCATACTGTCTAATCAGTATCTGGATATGCCACACCTGTGAGGTGGATGGATTATCTCGACAAAGGAGAAGTGCTCACTAACACAGATTTAGACAGATTTGTGAACAATATTTGAGAGAAATAGGCCTTTTGTGTACATAGAAAAAGTCGTTGATTTTTCAGTTCAGCTCATGATAAATAGGAGTAAACACAAAAGTGTTGCGTTTATAATTTTGCTCAGTGTAGTTTGTCTGGACCATTTACTGTTGAATTACTTATTTCACTAACAGTTGCAGTGTCTGAGATTGCTGTATAAACTGTATGTAGCGTTAGCTATGTATGGTAAGCGCTGCTGTGTTCCAGCAGCGTGATGAGAATGCGCTGTCCGGCTTCTGCAGCAAAATTGAGTGGAGATGAGTTCTTATCAGCTATTCAGAGGAAACTTTGTATTCTATGAACCTGATTGGCTAAGGCAGAGTTTGTGGTGCCATCAGACTGCCTCTTTGCCTCAGCCAACCAGAGAAAGCTTTGTATTCAGAGACTACAAAGCTTCCTCCGAATAGCTACCGGTAAGTGGGGATCAGTTTGACTCGATTTTGTTCCGGGAGAGGGACAGGAAATTAAAGTGGTTGTAAAGGAAGAAGGTTTTTTATCTTAATGCATTCTTTGCATCTTGTGCAGCAGCCCCTCTTAGCCCCCCTAATACTTACCTGAGCCCCATCTCGATCCAGCAATGTTGCACGAGAGACTTGACTGTTACGAGTCTCCTGATTGGCTGAGACACGCAGTCAGGGAGCCAATCAGAATTTTGTCTAAATGGGCACAGAGCAGCGGCTCAGCTCAGGTGCCCCCATAGAAAGCTGTGGGGACACTCGGCAGGAGGGGAGGGGCCAGGAGAAAACCGGCAAGGGACCTGAGAAGAGGAGGGTCTAGGCTGCTCTGTAAAAACCACTGCACAGAGCAGGTAAGTATAACATGTTTGTTATTTTTAAATAAAAAAAACAAGACTTTAGTGTCACGTTAAATGAAACCTAGAAATTAGATTTCTAAAAAGGTTCTTAAAGTGGATGTAAACCCCATTCATGAAATTTGACCTGGGCACATCTCTATGTAGTGTTTACTTATCTCTCTCTAAAGCCCTAAGTCCCATGTTTTTCTGTTGCTCAGTTCTTCTGTTATCAGCATGATAACTTCTGACAAGTTCTCCAAAAATGTAGATAAAACCAGCCTGAAATTTGTGTTGGGGCTGGTGCATAGAAATAGATTAGCAGACAGCTGGTCTATTCACAGCCCAGCTCTGCACATTTCTTCCTTCCTTTGCTTATGTGGAGAGGGGGTGTGCCTTTCCTCCAATCAGCTGTCACACAGTGTATGCCAAGAATCCACACCTAGTGGTGGAACAGGAAGAGAACATTTTAACAGGACGTGCACTTTCTAAACAGTCTAGAAAGTTGAAGACAGCAGATATACATAACATTTATGTAGGGAGATTTGATTCATCTCTGTATCATGTGAGGCTGTTCACTTCACTTTAAAGCGGAATTCCGCCTGCAAAAAAAAATGAAAAGCCAGCAGCTACAAATACTGCAGATGATGACTTTTAAAATAAGGACACTTACCTGTCCAGGGAGCCCACAATGTCCTCACCTGAAGCCGATCTGTCCCTCGGCTCCAGGTGGAGGCACCGGCATCTTAGGTAAGGGAATCAGGAAGTGAAGCCTTGCGGCTTCACAGCCTGTTTCCCTACTGTGCATGCGCGAGTCACGCTGCGTGTTCTGACTGGTCCCTGCTGTCTTCTGGGACCTGTGTGTCTCCCAGAAGACAGCGGGGGGGACAGAGGAGGGGCTCGACATGGCATAGATTGCCGTGGATACTGCGGCGATCTTTTGCCGGAAGTGGGAGCAAACACCTGTATTAGATAGGTATCTGCTCTCCCCTCTCCCCCTGAAAGGGGCCAAATGTGACACCGGAGGGGTTGAGGAACCAGTATAAGCAGAATTTCCATTTCTGGGTGGAACTCCGCTTTAACCACTTTGGCTCTCACACCTGTTCACCTCTTATGGACTAGAGCAATTTTCAAATTTCTGCTATAAGGCTATTTTGTCATTACTTAAAAAACAATGTATGTATTATGTTGTTATGTACAAGGCTTTCTTTTTGTGAATATTGGCCTGCAACAATAATTTTTTTTTTCAATCCTTAAACAAGTAAACGTAGTGAAACTAAACAAAAGGCATTTTTTTTATTTGAGCAGTGTTAGTTTAAACATAAATAATGTTACTGAACATAAAAAAGTGTGCATTTTATTCTTTAACCGCTTCAGCCCCAGAAGAATTTACCCCCTTCTTGACCAGAGCACTTTTTGCGATTTGGTACTGCTTCGGTTTAACTGACAATTGTCATGCAACATTGTACCCAAACAAAATTGACGTCCTTTTTTTCCACAAATAGAGTTTTCTTTTGGTGGTATTTGATCGCCTCTGCGGTTTTTATTTTTTGCACTATAAACAAAAAAAGAGCGACAATTTTGAAAAAAAAACACAATATTTTTTACTTTTTGCTATAATAAATATCCCCCAAGAATATATATATATATATACATTTTTTTTTTCCTCAGTTTAGGCCGATATGTATTCTTCTGTCACCAGGCAGAATGGGGAAATGACAGCATCTCCCTGTTCTACCTCTCCGTGACACAATTGCGGGCACCCAGCGGACATCGAGTCCACGGGACCCGTGGTCACGGAGACCACGGTGGCCACACCCGCAGCACCGCTTCTTAAAGGGGACATACCTGTACACCCTTTTGCCCACCAGCGCCATTCTGACGACATAAATCGGAATGCACTGGTCGGCAAGCGGTTCATTTGTACTGTTTAGGACAACACTAAAATTATGATTTTGGTACAAAGCATTGCAAAGTTATTTAAAAATGAAATAAAGTGTGTTTTTTAAATTTTTGCACTTTTTTCAGTGTGATACCTGCAAATATATGTAAAAGGTGTAAAAATATGAATGAACAAAGCAAACAAAAAGAAAACAAAATTTAACTATTAGTTAATAAAATAGAAAAATAAAATCACCAGAAAAATTACAATTGAATTGAATACGAAGAGAAGAGAATACGGTGTTAATTAGTGCTGATTAGAGTAAACTAAGGTGTTTTATTTTTTTACTGTCAAGGTTGCTTTAAAGTGGACCTAAACCCTCACATATTCTCAGTGAAGTGAACAGACACAGATAATACACAGGGATAAAACAAACCTCCCTATATAAATATTTGCATCCATATCCGCTGTCTTCAGCTTTAGATACTGTTTAGAAAGTGCCCTTCCTGTTGGGATTTTTTCTCTTCCTGGTTATTGTTGCAGAGAAGCCTGGGCACACAGCCAAGACAGCTGATTGGAGGAAAGGCCCACACCCCCTCTACACATAGGTAAAGACTCTTAGCTCTCTCCATTGTATCGTCCAGATCTCTGCTAATCTATTTATAGCAACCTCCCCCGACTCCAAACTCTGGCTGCTCTTATCATAATGTGACGAATCTTGTCAGGCTGATAACAGAGGAACACAGCAAGAGACAGCTACTAGACAACAGGGTTTTGGAGAGAGACCAGAAAACACTGTAGATTTATGTGTCCAGCTAAAATTTTAGGAATCGGGATTTCATCCACTTTAACTCTTCATCTGCAGATCGAAGTTCATCCTTTTGATCTGTATATGAAAAACACAGAAAGTTACAAATGATATAATGTTTCAATGTAACTTTCTGTATTCCCATCTGAGCAATGTTGTTAATAAACATCGCCAGACTGCCCTTTTTTTTATTTTTTTACAGCTCCTGCTGCCGACATTCTCTGTGTACACAGCAATGCAGCTGCGATTAATCAAAGCTGATTTGCCACTGGTACAGGGAAAGATCCCTGCAGCAGGACAGAAGGACTGGGTGTACTAGACACGCCCAGTGTACAATGATGACATGTTTTTGGGAGTGTCTAGTATGCCCAGAGTCTGCAGCTGGTTAAAAAGGTTCTAATGTTGCACCGGAATTCACCATCAGGAGACATTGTAAGTGCAATAGCAGCACAGTGGCCTAGTGGTTAGTGCTTCTACCCTGCATCACAGCAATCATTGGTTCTAATCCAAACCCCAACACTACCTGGGTCGCAACAGTCGCAAGTGCGACTGGGCCCTGTAATTCTCTGCCACTTCAGGGGGCCCACCGGCCGCCCGCTGCCCGCCCGCCGCATGCCGGACTGAGGGGCCCACCCACCTGACTGTCCGGGCCCCGGGGTGTGTGTGGCATGATTCACTGTACAACGGTGGAGTTCGTGCCATGGGGAGGGGGGCTTTCACCCACTGCGAGGGGAGAGACCAGTGAGAGAAGCGCTCTGAGTGTGTGCTCCGCCCCCGCCTATCCAGAACCAGAGACAATGTAAGGGAGGCGGGGCGGACACTAAAAGAAACTCAGACCAATACAGTGAAGGCGGGGGAGGAGCTGAGGCAAGGCATTCTGGAGGAGCCTCGAGGCACGTGGAGGAACTTTGCGACCGCGACGTGAAGGGTACTTACTGAGGGGGAATCGATCGATTGATTGGCGGTAAGTCACCGTTTTGCATTGCAATCGATCGATCCCAACCTCCACCACCTCTGCGGCACTGCCTCTTACTGATCCCACCCCCTCCAGTGCCACCACCCCCCCTCCAGACTGTGCCACCCCCCCCCCTCCAGACTGTGCCACCCCCCCCCCCTCCAGACTGTGCCACCCCCCCCCCTCCAGACTGTGCCACCACCCCCCCTCCAGACTGTGCCACCACCCCCCCTCCAGACTGTGCCATCACCCCCCCCCCCAGACTGTGCCATCACCCCCCCCCCCAGACTGTGCCATCACCCCCCCCCCCAGACTGTGCCATCACCCCCCCTCCAGACTGTGCCATCCCCCCCCCCCCCTCCAGACTGTGCCATCACCCCCCCCCCTCCAGACTGTGCCACCCCCCCCTCCAGACTGTGCCACCCCCCCTCCAGACTGTGCCACCCCCCCCCCTCCAGACTGTGCCACCACCCCCCTCCAGACTGTGCCCCCCCCCCCCCTCCAGACTGTGCACCCCCCCCCCCTCCAGACTGTGCCACCACCCCCCCTCCAGACTGTGCCACCACCCCCCCCCCTCCAGACTGTGCCATCACCCCCCCTCCAGACTGTGCCATCACCCCCCCCTCCAGACTGTGCCATCACCCCCCCTCCAGACTGTGCCACCACCCCCCTCCAGGCTGTGCCACCAGCCCCCCCCCCCCCCCCCCCCCTCAGACTGTGCCACCACCCCCCCTCCAGACTGTGCCACCCCCCCCCTCCAGACTGTGCCACCACCCCCCCTCCAGACTGTGCCATCACCCCCCCCCTCCAGACTGTGCCACCCCCCCCTCCCCCCCCCCCTCCAGACTGTGCCATCACCCCCCCCCTCCAGACTGTGCCATCACCCACCCTCCTCCAGACTGTGCCATCACCCCCCCCATCCCCCCCCTCCAGACTGTGCCACCACCCCCCCCCAGTGCCACCACCCCCCCTGCAGACTGTGTCACCACCCCCCTCCAGTGCCATCACCCCCCCCCTCCAGACAGTGTCACACCCCCCTCCAGACTGTGTCACACCCCCCTCCAGACTGTGCCACCACCCCCCCTCCAGTGCCATCACCCCCCTCCAGACTGTGTCACACCCCCCTCCAGACTGTGCCACCCCCCCTCCAGACTGTGCCACCCCCCCTCCAGACTGTGCCACCCCCCCCCCCTCCAGACTGTGTCACCCCCCCCTCCAGTGCCACCACCCCCCTCCAGACTGTGCCATCACCCCCCTCCAGACTGTGCCATCACCCCCCCTCCAGACTGTGCCACCCCCCCCCTCCAGACTGTGCCACCACCCCCCTCCAGACTGTGTCACCCCCCCCCTCCAGTGCCACCACCCCCCTCCAGACTGTGCCGCCACCCCCCCCCCCCCCCCCCTCCAGACTGTGCCATCACCTCCCCTCCAGACTGTCCCATCACCCCCCCCCTCCAGACTGTGCCATCACCCCCCCCTCCAGGCTGTGCCATCACCTCCCCTCCAGACTGTGCCATCACCACCCCCCTCCAGACTGTGCCATCACCACCCCCCCCCCCCAGTGCCACCACCCCCCCCTCCAGACTGTGCCACCACCCCCCCTCCAGTACCATCACCCCCCCCCCCCCAGACTGTGTCACACCCCCCTCCAGACTGTGTCACACCCCCCTCCAGACTGTGCCATCACCCCCCCCCCCAGACTGTGCCACCCCCCCCCTCCAGACTGTGTCACCCCCCCTGCAGACTGTGCCACCACCCCCCTCCAGACTGTGCCACCACCCCCCCCCTCCAGACTGTGCCACCCCCCCCCCCCTCCAGTGCCACCAGCCCACGTGCCCCCCTCCAGTACCACCGCCCCCCTCCAGTGACACCACCCCTCCCCCTCCAGTACCACCACTGCATTGGTGACACTGGCTGCATTGGTGACACAGGCTGCACTTGGGACACAGGCTGCACTTGGGACACAGGCTGCACTTGGGACACAGGCTGCACTTGGTGACACAGGCTGCACTTGGTGACACAGGCTGCACTTGGTGACACCGGACACAGGCTGCACTGGGCACACAGCTTGCACTGGGGACACAGCTTGCACTGGGGACACAGGCTGCACAGGGGGGGACACAGGCTGCACTGGGGACACAGGCTGCTCTGGGGACACAGGCTGCATTGGTGACACAGGTTGCACTGGGGGACACAGGCTGCATTGGGGACACAGGCTGCACTGCGGACGCAGGCTACATTGGGGACACCGGTTGCTCTGGGGACACCGGTTGCTCTGGGGACACCGGCTGCTCTGGGGACACCGGCTGCTCTGGGGACACCGGCTGCACTGGGGACAAAGGCTACATTTGGGACACCGGTTGCTCTGGGGACACCGGTTGCACTGGGGACATAGGCTGCACTGGGGACGCAGGCTACATTTGGGACACCGGTTGCTCTGGGGACACCGGTTGCACTGGGGACACCGGTTGCACTGGGGACACCGGTTGCACTGGGGACACAGGCTGCACTGGGGACACTGGTTGCACTGGAGACACAGGCTACATTTGGGACACCAGTTGCTCTGGGGACACAGGCTGCATTGGTGACACCGGTTGCACTGGGGACACAGGCTGCATTGGGGGACACAGGCTGCACTGTGGACGCAGGCTACAGTGGGGACACCGGTTGCTCTGGGGACACCGGTTGCTCTGGGGACACCGGTTGCTCTGGGGACACTGGTTGCACTGGGGACACAGGCTACATTTGGGACACCGGTTGCACTGGGGACACAGGCTGCACTGGGGACGCAGGCTACACTGGGGACACCGGTTGCACTGGGGACACCGGTTGCACTGGGGACACAGGCTGCACTGGGGACACAGGCTGCACTGGGGACACAGGTTGCACTGGGGACATAGCTTGCACTGGGGACATAGCTTGAATTGGTGACACAGGTTGCACTGGGGACACAGGTTGCACTGGGGACACAGGCTGCATTGGGGGACACAGGCTGCACTGCGGACGCAGGCTACAGTGGGGACACCGGTTGCTCTGGGGACACCGGTTGCTCTGGGGACACTGGTTGCACTGGGGACACAGGCTACATTTGGGACACCGGTTGCACTGGGGACACAGGCTGCACTGGGGACGCAGGCTACATTTGGGACACCGGTTGCTCTGGGGACACCGGTTGCACTGGGGACACCGGTTGCACTGGGGACACAGGCTGCACTGGGGACACAGGCTGCACTGGGGACACAGGCTGCACTGGGGACACAGGTTGCACTGGGGACATAGCTTGCACTGGGGACACCGGTTGAACTGGGGACACAGGTTGCACTGGGGACACAGGTTGCATTGGGGACACAGGTTGCATTGGTGACACAGGTTGCATTGGTGACACCGGTTGCATTGGGGACACAGGTTGCATTGGTGACACAGGTTTCATTGGTGACACAGGTTGCATTGGTGACACCGGCTGCATTGGTGACACAGGTATTAAAATCATGCTTTTTTTGTTGGGGGGGGGGCCCTTTCTGATTTCTTGCACCGGGGCCCTGAGGTTTCTAGTTACGCCTCTGAATTTATTTAGTAAAAGTTTATGGGCAGGAGAGATCATAATATGGTATGAAAATGGTGCAGTGCTCAAACTTTTTGTGTAAAAAAAAAAAAAAAGTGCTGCAGTGTTTAACCACTTCCCATCCATTCATCAGGAAAGATCGTACTATACCGCGTACACACGCCTACACACGCGATCGGAATTTCCGCCAGCAAAAGTCTGATGAGAGCTTTTGGTCGGAAAATGTGACCATGTGTATGCTCCATCGGACTTTTGCGGGCGGAATTCCAGCCAGCAAAAGATTGAGAGCAGGTTCTCATTTTTTCGGTCAGAATAAGTTTAGATCAGAAATTACGATCGCCTGTACCAATTCTGACGCGCAAAATTCGTATGCGTGCTCGGAAGCATTGAACTTAATTTTCTCGGCTCGTTGTAATGTTGTACGTCACCATGTTCTTGATGGTCGAAAGTTCAGCGAACTTGTGTGACCGTGTGTATGCAAGCCAAGCTTGAGTGGAATTCCGTCGGAAAAACCATCCAAGATTTTTCCGATGGAAAATGTGAAAGTGATGCAGTGTTTAACCACTTCCCATCCATTTGCCAGGAAAGATCAAATTATGGTATAAAGGGGTGCAGTGTTTAACTACTTCCCATCCATTTGCCAGGAAAGATCATATTATGGTATAAAAGTGGTGCAGTGTTTAACCACTTCCTGTCCGTTTACTGTTTATAAATGGCTTCTGGTTGAAGTGGTTAGACCAAGATCATGACTGCAGCTACAGCCATGATCCTGGCATTGTTAATCTCAGCTGGTGATTCTCTCCAATTTTAAATTGCTCCTAGCATCTATACAGCCACTGGATCACTTTTACAATCGGGGGGCTCGCCGCATTTACCAGGCTCTCCCTTCCCATCGGGGGGGGGGGGGGCGATAAGGATGCGACCGTTGGCATCAGCTTCTGAGCACACATTAAGAGGAATTGGTGTTGTGTCTCCCCCTGTGTGACATCAGAAACAGGAAGTGACTGAATCCCTGTCACTTCCGGTTTCTGATGTCACACAGTGGGAGAAACAACACCAATTCCTCTCACTGTGTGTTACTGGCCTGTGCAAGCATCTGATCAAACTGATCTCAGTTTGATCAGATGCTTTGGAGGGCAGAGGAGAGATCAGGAGTCTAAAAGACCCCAGATCTTTCCAAAAAGAGGAACCGCCACGGCCCATGCTATCACAAAGGGATGTTGTTCAACCCTTGTGATAGCAATAAAGTTGATTAAAAAATAAATTAAAGGTACAGTGTAAAAAAATACTAATAAAATGAAAAAATGTTAAAGGGTTGGAGGTAAGTGATTGGTTTAAAAAAAAAAAGGCAGGAAATTGCAAGCTGAAGCAGGTGGCAGCTAGATTCCACTCAGGAGTTGTCTCAGGAGGCTGGCAGATAGCATAGCACAGACGATAGAGCCCTTTGAATCAAGTCTTCTAGGAATTTAAAGTAACGCAGAAGAGGAGGAGAAGATCTACAGTGGTCCATATAAAGGAAAGATGCTTTAAGGACTGCACATTGCTGGATAAATACATGGATGCTGATACCCTGCAAAAGTTCTGGTTATCCAAGGCACTAATTATGGAGCTGTATACCCAACTCATAGGGTAGCTTGAGCCCTCAACCCAGGGAAGTCATGCCATACCAGCCATGGCTAAATTGTTGGCTGCATTACATTTTTGAGGGAAAGCATCCTATTAGATGGTAGCTATATATAGGACGTTCGCACACAGGATGTGATGTTTATGCAATATGTTTGCAGTAACTTACCGCACAGTTTCATGCAGTATTTAATGAATAATTCAGAAATATAAGGCATGCAAGATTTTAAACAGCGTTTCTTCATGAATTACACAGTTTTCCGCATACTCAAATGTGGTAAAATATTGCTTTTGTGCCCATTGTGTTGTGTTCACTACTCATTAAAGTGTATTTAAAGTGTAAAAAATGTTGTTTGATAAACTGCACAATTAACGTGTGACATAAAAAATTGCAACAACCACCATTTTATTCTCCAGAGTTTATGTATAACATAATGTACCAAGAACATAGTGTACAACATAGGGTACAGAGTGGAACAATATGGAATTAAGAACATAGAGTACAGCTCTCAGTGAGGATATGTAGACTACAGAACAGTGATCAGATCGGAGCAATATGGCATATAGAACATTCAGCACAAGATGAGCAAAGTTCTCAGAAGAAGTTCAACAATGGCAGTTTCTGTATTTCTGTCATGACAAGTATATGTTAAAAAGCCTACCTAATATTGTTCTGTTCTTTGAAGTTCGGGTTTCTTGTTTTCTGTGATTTCAGTCATTTGATATAAATAATACTGTCATTTGTGTACTATGAAATGTAAAGTGATTGAAGCTAAATATGCTGAAGAGACAGGCTTTGCCGAGTATTTGAGATTCAGGGGATCATCATATCACCTGCTGCCATCTATCTTTATAATTTCATTATAACTCTTTAAGGCAGTTTCAGATATTTTATTCCTGTGAAAAAATGCCTACCGTAACTTTCCACAAACAATTCAGTTTTCCATTGACTTTTTATTCATTTTCTATTGTTTTAGGAGTATTTTCTTTTGACGTACTTGTTTTTGTTGATCTCCCCTAATTTAATCAAATTTTTTTTTTTTTTTTTTAAGAGACCGAATGAAAAAAAAAAATCTATATACTGCTAAAAACAAATGAAAACTTTGCAATCTGTCTGATCTCAGTAAATGAATTAAAGAGAAGTTAAAGTCCCATTTCTTTTTCTTTCTCTGACCTGCAAAAGTAAAGCATTGCATACTAGCATATTATGTTAAACTTACCTGCAAACGAAGCACTTGTCGTCCCCACTGGAGGCCGCATCCATCTTCGCTCGTCTTCCTTATGGGTCCGCGGACTCCAGGTGTGTGACTGGCCAGAGTCACGTGATGTCACTCCTGTGCATGCACGTGGGAGCCGCCGATCACAGCACAGCCTTCTTCAAATCACATGTGCCAATGATGTAATCGGCTGCATCTACAGTAAAAAATCTACTAAACCGTGCATGTTTAGGAGATATTTACAGTACCTATAGGTGAGCCTTAATTTAGGCTTACCTATAGGTGCAAAATATGCATGAGACTTTACTTCCTCTTTAACCATTATAAGATTATGAGCACACATGGGGGTTGATTTACTAATACTGGTGAGTGCAAAATCTGGTGCAGCTATGCAGGGTATTCAATTAACTTCTAACTTCAGCTTGTTAAGTTAAGCTTTGGTAAAAAAAAAAAAAATGGAAGCTGATTGGAACGTGCAACATCTGGTGCAGCTCACATATAAAGTTCAATTTTTTTGCAGGAATGGCTGTTTTTATACAGTATGTGGACCGCTATACTCATATATGGTTTCATTCCATATAGTCCTTTGAAGAGGAGCAAACAAGCTGGGGTGGATGATAGAGGCCATGCAGTGAATGGGACCTGGTGGTGGAGGGGTGAGGCAATTGGTACTGATGGTGAATGGATTATATGGGATGCTGTTTTCTAATGAAGAATGGGTAAAACTTGTGAATAGGAGATGTAATGTTTTAATGGGAGCTTACACAAGGATGCAAAAATAGAGGAGCAGAACAGGAGCCTGAGGATCAGATGCAGATCGAGGGCTTGTGGTATGAAGAGCAGAAGAGAGAAAGGTAGAAGGTCATAGGAGGAGAGTGGGATATTTACGGGATGATAAGTGCAAGAGAAGAGTTTTTGTGATGGAGACTACTTAACAAATGGGCAGTTGGAACAGCAGAGACACACGTTCAGTGTGTATAAATGTTTCAATGTGTACAAGAATTTCCTAGTATTGCTAACAATAAACTCAATGTGCAGCTGCAACACACACCAGCTGAAGGGACTTAAGAGTTTATAAGATCCAATTATAACCAGGGGCATTGCTAGACCTACAAAAGATCTAAAGCTAGCTCCCATAGCAGCAAACTAAAGAAAGTCATACGCTTTGGCCGGCATACACATGTATATAATATACGTGTGTGTGTGTATATATATCAGTACATCAGGGTCCCCAGAGAGCCCCCCTTACATTAGGGTCCCCAGAGCTCCCCTAATTACATCAGAGTCCCCAGAGAACCTCCCTCTTACATCAGGATCCCCAGAGAGCCTCCCCCTTACATCAGGTTCCCCAGTGAGCCCCCCTTGCATTAGGCTCCCCAGAGAGCCCCCCTTACATCAGGGTCCCCAGAGAGCACCCCCTTACATCAGGAGCCCCAGAGAGCCTCCCCTTTACATCAGGGTCCCCGGAGAACACCCCTTACATCAGAGTCCCCAGAGAGCCTCCCCCTTACATTAGGGTCCCCAGAGAGAGTGCGGGTAGTGAAGGTGGAACAGTGGTGATGCTGGGCGGGGCGGTGAGAGATGATGTCATCTCTCTGCTCTCTTGCTCGCCCGCCGGCCAGCTCTCCAGCTCTCCCATTCTGCTCACCGGCTCTGTCATGTGGCTCGGCTGCAGAGAGGACGCCGGCCAGCTATGGGCCCCAGATTCGGGGCTATAGCCCCAGAAGCCACCCCCTAGCGACACCACTGATTATAAATACAGTCAGAGTTTCAAATACCTGTTCCTTCAAGAGCTAATGAAGTAGGCTATCAAATGTATTACAGATTTGGAATAAAATCTTTTTTCTGGATTTCAAATTTTCCGTGTGGCACTCCAATCTTCTGACCCGACTATAGCAAATAAACTCAACATGGGCTTTATGTTGTTATAATATAAATAATTACTGACACAGCTCATCAATTTTAAAATCAAACCTAATGATTAATACCTTGCATGTGATGCAACATAACAACAGTTCCCTGGAAAAGCTTCAGTAGATGCTCTCAGAGTGAACAAATGACTACTCACTCTTAAGCCCCATACACACGCGCGGATTATCCGAGGACCAGGTCCGTCGGACCATGTCCGTCATACTTTGTCTGATGTTGGTTTTGCGTACACACGGTCAGACAAAGTTGTCGGAAAATCCGATCATTCTGAACGTGGTGACGTTTGTTGCCTATGACGGGACTACGTAGAGGCTAGTAGCCAATAGCTTTGGTCTTGTAATGTGATCTGAGCATGCGTAGCACTTTGTCCGGTCGGACAACCGTACACACGATCGGATTTGGTGTGATCGGACCGTGTTGACGGCAAATCTTTCCAGCAGGAGATAAGACTTTGTCCGTCGGACAAACCGACGAACACTGTCCGATGGTGCATACACACGGTCTGATTTTTCAACAACCTTGTCCGATCGGACAGAATCCATGAAAAAGTCCGACCGTGTGTATGGGGCTTTACAAGAGTTGCATGACCTCTGGGTTCCTGAGATTGGATATGTGGTGTAGGTGAGGGTAGGGACAGAACTGGAAAGGATTGCCACTCATAATTAAAGCCCAGTTAATGTTTTGCCAAAAATTACATATAAGCATTAATCTGTAAGGGAAAATCTTATGTGTGCAAGAATTACTGCTAATGTTGACAGACTTTTAACTGCTCCCCAGCACCAGCTAATAGATCCAAGGAATATGCAGCAGGCTGCACATGTCTCCAGCCTTGCCAGAACAATAGGCGTGCATTTAGAAATATGGCTTGGTTTGTGGTCTGACATGCACTTTTAACTGTGGGGCTCTTTATAGACAGGTGTGTGTCTTTCCAAATCATGTCCAATCAACTGAATTTACCACAGGTGTACGTCAATCAAGTTGTAGAAACATCTTAAGGATGGTCAGTGGAAACAGGATGTACCTGAGCTCAATTTTGAGTATCATGGCAAAGGCTGTAAATGCTTATGTACATGTGATTTTATTTTTATTTTTTAATACATTTTCAAAGATTTTAAACAAACTTCTTTCACATTGTCTTTATGGGGTATTGTTTGTAGAATTTTAAGGAAAATAATGAATTCAATCTATTTTGGCTGTAAACATAACAAAAGGTGGAAAAAGTGAAGCGCTGTGAATACTTTCTGGATTTACTGCATGTACTGGTAATAGTTAATAGTAATTCTCCCATATGAAAAATGGCATAAATATTTTAATTCCTTCACAGATAGCACCACACATCTGATCCTTTCTATATTTCAGCTTTGGGCTCCTCCTTGATTTTTCATTTGTAACTAGGCCTGACAATGCATTTTCTACTTCTTTATGATAATCCACTTCATTTAAAATCACAATTCCACCCCCTTTATCAGTGGGTGTGCCACTGAAAAAATTGTAGAAAGTGTAGACCTCAGACTGTAGGATCTGAATGCAGCTACAAAAGCTGAAGATCCTGAGGTTCCTCCTTCGGGACAATTATACGTATATGTCCAAACTATACTAGTACTCTCAAGAGGGAGATTCTGTCCACGTGGAACAGATCTTCATTTGCCTCCGACCACAAACCAATGCATTTTTATTGTGGTGGCTTTCTGCCTCTCAGATGAAAGATTTGCACCACTGACGTGTGTGGCTAGGGAGGCAAGCACATTGTTGGTGCACAGTCGTTGGGCAGTGGGGGGAGTTCATGTTGCTGACCAAGTTTGAGTTGAGAGTAATATGGTTGTATTCTATGCATTAGGCAAGTCTTTTGGAAGGCCACCTGGTAAGAATGCAGTCCAACAAAATGGGTGGCATACTTTAACATCAAGGAGCATGAGAAACCTGGTCACATCCCAAGATGTGGAGCATGTGTTTTAGTAAATGGAAGATTGGGTTTCAGGCCTGTCAGTGGTCCACATACCAAGAGGAAAATTGGTAGGTGGGCTTTTCATAACCAAAAAGCATTGTGGCCCAATGGACCTGAACTGTACTGTTCCAAAGTCCACCAATGGATGTCTCTCAGCAGTCAGAAAGTCCTGGGAGGTCGTTTTCATTTGATGCTGGCTGCTGGGAGGGTATTTAACTCCTACGCATTTAGTGCTTCAGTGTTTTGCCTGTGTGTCTAGGATCTCTGCTTGGTAGTTCTTTAATATTGTAATCCTGATCCTGCTGCTTGTTTCTGCTCCAAGGGAAGCATATGATCTTATCCTGCTGCCTGTACCTGCTCCCTGTGAACCTGAACCCCATTCTTGCCCCGTTTTTTTACCCGTTTAGACCACTCTTAATTGTACCTCTTGCTTGGCCCTGCTTACCTGATTTTTCTCAGATTTCCTGTTAATATATATATATATATATATATATATATAGTTAGATAGGTGGTCTGCACTTTTCATTTGTGTTTACATGTGTTATATATGTTGCTGTGTTTATGTTTCTCACTGTTAGAAATTCTGTATATAGCTTTTCAGAACAGAGAGTGCACAGTCCACACAGGCTTTGCTGCTTAACTGCTAACAGGAAACAGGAACTTTAGTATAGAGAAAAGACATAGAGCATACCATAGATGCAGCTACAAACTTATACTAGTTGAAAACTATATCTCAAATTAGCTCTTCTTAATCTTTCTATAGACACTATCCCATTCCAACTTAGAAGTATTGAAACACATACTAATAGCGGCCCGATTAACTATCACTGCCAAATGGAAAACCACCCTATCCCCTAACACTGAAGAAGTGTCAGGGAAATGGCCGTAGGAGAACTGGCAATAGTGCCAGTACTGGTAATGGCCGCCTCCGGCACATTACAGTGTGCACTAATGCAAGAGGTGCAAAAGGGCGCACGCAGATTCGCAAGGGAGCTAACAGGCAAACACGCATATCTCCAAGTCTCTGGATCCTCCCATGCTTACGGAACAGAAGAGCCAACTACAAGCAATCTTTGATTCCGGGGCATGTATCTGCTTTATGGACTTATCTCTGGCTATGTCAGGAAAGCCTCTCCAGCAGACCTCCCAACATCTCCAGGAACAGGAGAAACCCCCGGTTCAGAACGGACCCTCTGCGCCCACACAGGTGCAACAGCGCGGCTGACAGCGCGCACGGACGCGCGGGAGCGCGCACGAGCGCGCACGGGAACATGCACGCGCAGGGCCGGGCGCGCGCGGTAGCGTGCGCACGGCCGCCCTGACATTGTTTGGCGCCAAAAGCGCTATTTAAACCTGCCCCAGTCATTCCTGCCTTGCTGCCCGATCAACAGCGTTTCCTGTATTGTACCTGTGACCTGTAAAACCTGACCTATCTGATCCGTGCTGAACTTGGCTTGCCTTTGACTCTTCTGATCTCTGCTTGCCCCGATCCTGGCTCTGGACTTGACTACTCTGGACTTTTGGATATCCCCCCTGTGTTTGATCTGCCCATCTGTGTCTGCTGCACAATACCTGTTTGCTTCCTGCTGCTGAACTACAGGACACCTCCTTGTGTCTGCTGCACATTACCTGTTTGCTTCCTGCTGCTGGACTACAGGACACTGCCCAGTCTTTTCCTGATGGTGGAGGCATGAACGCTGACCTTAACTGAGGCAAGTGAGGCCTGCAGTTCCTTGGACGTTGTTGTGGGGTCTTTTGTGACCTCTTGGATGAGTCGTCGCTGCGCTCTTGGGGTAATTTTGGGCGGCCGGCCACTCCTGGGAAGGTTCACCACTGTTCCATGTCTTCGCCATTTGTGGATAATGGCTCTCACTGTGGTTCGCTGGATTCCCAAAGCTTTGGAAATGGCTTTATAAACCTTTCCAGACTGATAGATCTCAATTACTTTCTTTCTCAATTGTTCCTGAATTTCTTTGGTCTCGGCATGATGTGTAGCTTTTAAGGATCTTCTGGTGGACCTTACTGTGTCAAGCAGCTCCTATTTAAGTGATGCCTTGATTGTGAACAGGTGTGGCAATAATCAGGCCTGGGTGTGGCTAGAGAAATTGAACTCAGGTGTGGACAACCACAGTTATAGTATGTTTAAACAAGGGGGGCAATCACTTTTTCACACAGGGCCATGATGGTTTGGATTTTTTTTCACCTTTAATAATAAACACCTTCATTTAAAAATTGCATTTTGTGTTTACTTGTGTTGTCCTTGACTATTGTTTAAATTGGTTTGATGTTCCGAAACACTTAAGTGTGACAAACATGCAAAGGAACAGGAAATGAGGAAGGGGGCAAACACTTTTTTTCACACCACTGTATAGTGTGTACATGTACAGTACACTGTCACTGTTCCTCAAGCCGGAACACACTACACGAGACACGAACCCCCTGAGCTATAATTGGCTACAGGCATCCTGCCTGTGGCCAATTATTGCTCTCCTGGCTGCTGGCTCTGTGATTGGCCAAGCATGCAGGGTCACAGTGCATGCTTGGCCAATCATCAGCCAGCAATGCACTGCGACTGGCGCAGTGCATTGTGGACCATTTGCATCACACAAATTTGATGCGAACGGCCCTCAGAGTTCTGCCCTCGAGCGGACAAACGGCCGATGTTCGATTCGAACATGGGTTTGAATCGAACACCGGGCCCATCCCTAATCATAAACTTGCCGGGCATTTTGGGATACGAAGAACCACTGAACTTGTTTAGCGCTCATTTTGGTGGGCCAGCCTAAGACAGGATTGCAGAAGGTATGTCAACTCTTGTATCACGTGCCAGCGCAACAAGAATTCCAATTCCAAGCCATGGGGACTTTTGAGACATAACCCATTCCTGAACAACCCTGTACTTTATAGTAGATCTGTCCCCCTCTGGAGGATGCACCACCATCATGGTGGTGGTGGACTGCCTTTCCAAAATGGCACACTTCCTTTCCGATGACTGGCACACCCTCCGCTTTGGACACAGCAAACATGTTTATTAAGGAGATTGTCAGGTTACATGGATTACCGGATAATATCGTCTCCGATAGAGGGTTACAGTTCACCTCCAAGTTCTGGAGAGATCTCTGCAAGTCCCTATCAATAGAAGTGTGTCTTTCCTTAGCTTACCACCCTCAGAGCAATGGTCAAACAGAAAGAACTAACCAAACTTTTGAACAGTATCTTCGATGTTTCTGTACTTACTCTCAGGATTACTGGATTTCCCTTCTTCCCTGTGCTGAGTTTGCATATAATAACTCATAGCATGCAGCCATCAATTAGTCTCCTATCTGGGATAATTATGGGTTCCATTCCTCCTTCCTTTCGAATACTACACCTGAAACATCTGCCCCCGCTGTCCAGGATTGATTAAGGTTCATTCAAACCAACTACAAGTTGCTTCAGGAGGCCATGCAAAAAGCCCAAGAGGACTATAAAAAGTTCCATGATAAAAGAAGAAGAGGGAATCCTGTCTTGAAAATTGGGGACAAGGTATGGCTTTCTTCAGTAAACCTCAAGCTCTCATGTCCCTCCCGGAAGCTTGGACCCAAATTCATCGCTCCCTTTGAAATCAAAAGAGATAAATCCAGTGGCTTTCGAACTGGCACTACCCAATTCCTACAAAATCTATCCAGTGTTCCACATCTCCCTGCTTAAATCAGCTGCACTCAGTCCCTTCCCTGGAAGAGAAGAACCACCTTCAGTTTTGTTAGAAGGGGAAACAGAGTTAGAAGTAGAAGCCATTATGGATTGCCAGAGGAGAGGTAGGCAGGTCCAGTATCTCATCAAGTAGAGGGGTTACCCCCCAAAGACAATTCTTGGGAGCCTGCAAGCAACTTGCACGCTCCTAGACTTGTGCGGGACTTTCAAAACAGACACCCTGAAACAATGGCCCATTGGGGCATCCAGAGACTGCCCCTTGGGGGGGGGCACTGTCAGGGAAATAGCCGTAGGAGAACTGGCAATTATGCCAGTACGGGTAATGGCCGCCTCTGGCACATTGCTGTGCGCATTAATGCAAGAGTGGCGTGAACGGGGGCGCGCAGATTCGCAAGGGAGCTTAGAGGCAAACATGCATGCGCAGAAGTGCCAATTGGAGAACGTGTGTACGCACAGCGTGACAGATGCGGCCACTTGCTGGCCTATATAAGACTGCTGCTAAACCCATCTCATTGCTGGATTGTCGTCAGCCTTCCTGTGTTCCTGAGCCTCTGTGCAATTACTGTTTGGATTTCCTGTTGTGACCCAGCTTGTTCCTGACCTGTCTGATCTGCTATCCTGGTTTGACCCCCTGGCTTGCTTTCCTGACTTGCTGCCTTCTCCAGTACCTGATCCCGGCTTGTATCACGGACTTGCTACAGTTATCTGTTCCTGCCTGCCTTCCGATACCAGACCTTTGGCTTGTCTCCGTTCCTGCAACCTGCCTCTTCCTCCTGCCGGATCTACTGTGTTTGACCCCTGGCCTGGCTTCCACTACTGTCCCTTGTGTACACCTTGCCACATGTTACTGAGGATTCCTAGAGACTTTGGCCCAGCTGTGTTTCCAGCATTACCCAGTATTCTTCAGGTGACCACCAGCTCTTCTCTCCTGAATCCATCTGGCAACCTGTGCTTCTCTGAGCGCTACACCCTCTGGACCCAACTTCAGGGGGGTACTGCACTCAGCCACAAGGGGAGCCCTCTCTGCATTTCGGCCTCCAACCAGGTACGTGACAACAAGTGATACGCAGGGTTAAGATTCAACACTCCTATGAAAAATATTTTGCCACGCAAACAAATAATCTAAGTTCCTTCAATAACCAATGGGCACCATGGACATCAAGATATCTCGATATTGACTGAACCCATTAGTAAAAATCTCACCAATAGGCATTAAAAGAACTACTCTTGGGTTCCAGTACAGTGTTCATATTTCTTCCTTTTCTTTTACTTTCGTTTTATCCTTTATACGTGTTTTATACGTGTTTTCTGTTAACTTTTACAATTATCTCAGATAATGCAATGGTAGTCTGCAAGATCCAGGCGACAACATGTTTGTGTTGAAATCTCATTGCTAACCTGGGACAAGTGTGTTCATGGGGGTGCGACATCCACATTGTGTAGTAGGATGTGCGTACCCTCTAAATAAAAGATACATACTCAGGTAATATTAATGTAAATTTACTACTGTTGTACTTTATGGGACAATGCTATATTCGAATAAAAACTATTGAAAAGAAAAATATATCTCTACTAAATACTACTGTATAGTAGTTGTTACATAAAATACAAATGAACATTGTATTTCAACACCCCCACTCAACAATTACTCCTTATATTAGTCCCATTTCAGACCTCAGTTCTATAAATCAGTTTCTTAAACGGTTTTGTCAAATGCTGTGATCCACTGTTGCTTCTCATGAATTGGTAGTATTTGCATCTCATCCCATGAATCTGGCTCTGGTTTTAATTCTACGTGAGCAACATAGGACAGATGTTTGACTGGGATTCCTTTATTGCTTCTTATTTATTTCCTGATTGAAGCTGATTGAAAAATACATTTATTATCTAAGGCAAAATCAGTTTTTTCCTTCACACGTTTGGCCTTTTTTAGTTTAGTTTGTTTTGCGTTCCAGCTTTCCAGATTTTACAATCTCATGTTAAATGACCTTGTTTGTTGCAACAAAACATTCACGTGTTTCTGTTGCATGTTGCTATTTTTATTCCTATTTTTGTCTGTAACCACTTGCCTACAGGGCACTTACACCCCCTTCCTGTCCATGCCCTTTTTCAGCTTTCTGCGCTGTAGCACTTTGAATGACAATTGCGCGGTCGTTCTACAATGTACCCAAATTAAATTTTCTTCACACAAATAGAACTTTCTTTTGGTGGTATTTAATCACTGCTGTTTTTTTTTATTTTTTACCAAAAAAAAGACAAAAAATTTGGAAAAAAAAAATTTTTTTACTTAGTTTCTGTCAGTACATTTTGTAACTAAGTAATTTTTTTCCTTCACTGATGTGCGCTGATGGGGCGGCACTGTTGTGTACTGATAGGCTGAACTGGTGGGCATTTATGAGGTGGCACTTATGGGCACTGATGAGGCACTGTTGGGCACTGATGAGGTGGCACTGATGGGGAGGCACTAATATGCCGCACTTATGGGCACTGATAGGTCACACTGATATGTGGCACTGATGGGCACTAATAGGTGGCACGGATAGGCGGTACTGATGGGCACTGATGGGCATTGATGGATGGCACTGATGGGCATTGATGGACAGCACTGATGGGCAGCACTGAAAGGCGGCATTGATAGCCAGCACTGACTGGTATCACTAATGGGCACTGATTGGTGGCACTTGCTGGCAATGGTGGGCACTGATTGGTGACACTGTTGGTGCTATATTGTAATCATCAGTGCCCTGATTACATGTTTTGTTGCCCCCTGCAAGGAGATGCTGCTGATTGGGTCTACTGGCCACACACTCTGTCAGTGTGAGACAAGGAGCGACGATTACCGGCATCTCCGTGTTTACATATGACCGGCTGTGATTGGACACAGCCATTCACATGGTTAAAGAGCCACAGATGCGGCTGTTTACACAGATCAGGGGTCACGCCTTGTCATAGCAACAAAGCGTTGCCATGATTGCCGCGATGCGCACCCCGCGGGCGCGCAAGAGTGGCCGTTCTGGGAAGCCATCATGACGTCGTCCCAGAACGAGAGCCGCACCCCGATCCACCGTCATTTTATGGTGGGCAGGGGGCAACTGGTTAAAGCAGACTCTGCAACAGAAGCACTGTCACTGATAATGCTTTCTGTTTTACGCTTGTTTTCATCCACAAGCTTGCCCTTAACATATTCCAATGTCAGTTAATCATCTGGACGTGCATCAAGTCCTGTGACAAGTAAGGATGGGCCCGGTGTTCGATTCAAACCCATGTTCGAATCGAGCACCGGGCGTTCGCTCGCTCGGCGAGCCCAGAACTATTGGGGACGCTCGCATCAAATTCGTGTGATGCGAGCGGCCCCGCAATTCATTGCGGCCCGCGCAGTGCAATGCTGGCTGATGATTGGCCAAGCATGCACTGTGACCCCGCATGCTTGGCAATCACAGCGCCGGCAGCGAGGAGAGCCATAATTGGCTACAGGCAGGAAGCCTGTAGCCAATTATAGCTCAGGGGCTTTAGTACACGCCCCACGGTATAAGAGGCCGCCGTGCCGGCGGCCTCGCATATTCTGTTTCAGTCAGTGTCAGCGTGTC